>CM077155.1:126561657-126779958 GCA_039583875.1 Platanthera guangdongensis | reverse complement strand
GCAGATCGAGTCAAGCAGTTCCTTGGTGGCTTGAGGTGCGAGGTCCAGCAGTTAGCCAGTGCTTATGGATCAGTGACATATGCAGGAGTAGTGGAGGCTGCTCTGAAGGTGGAGGCAATTGAGACTGCAAAGAACAGAGGTCAACAAATGAGAAAGGACAAGAGGAAGTCTGTTGAAGAGAAGAACCTCCCAGGTACTTGATGCTGCTTTAGGAAAGAAGAGCAAGGTGGTGTGTAGCTTCTGTGCCTGTCAGGCCACCCGGTTGAGAGGTGTTTCAAGAAGGCGTGAGCTCAGAGGAAGGAGCAAGTTCATGCCATTCAAGGTGCTCCTAGTAAGGATGTTTCCTATGATGTTTGCAAGCGACCGGGCATGATGCTTCCAGTGCTGGTCCAAGGATAAGGTCTGCTTTCAGTGTGGCCAGAAGGGCCATATCAAGACTAGGTGTCCTCAGGTCCAGCCTATTCTTCAGGCAGTTCCACTTCAGGCTTTACCTCCGCCTCAGCGTGTGGATAAGGGCAAAGGGAAGGTGAACGTGATCTCTTTCGAGAAGGCTCAAGCTTTGACTTAGGTCATCTCAGGTTAGTCGTTTTCCTAGCTGAAAGTTTAAATTTGCTAGCATGGTTATCGTTTTGTTTTGGTAGTGCTTAGTTGCTTATGTACTCCTATAGGGAATTTAAGGTGAAGAAACCTTAGGCGCGTGTTCTGTTCGACTCCGACGCTACCCCCAAGTCGTCCGTTTGTTGTAAGAGCTTTTGTAGAGCGATACTGGTTAATTCTAGATCAAGTTCGTGATACCTTCCACGTCAAGTTCCCTTCTGGTGAATCTGTGTTGTTAGATTTGGGTATTATGGATTGCCCTATTTTGTTGGGGTACTTTCTTGCGAAGGCAGACTTGAAGATGATTGATCTAGAGGACTTCGATGTTATTCTGGGCATGGACTGGTTGTCTAAGTATGATGCGGTTATTCAGTGCAAAGGGAAGCGCTTGGACTTCATCAAGGACAACGGTCAGCCTGGAAGAGTGTATGTTGATCCGTGCCAGGATTCTCCTATCATTTCTGTGGTATGTGCTCAGAAGCTGTTTCATTCTGATTGTTTTTTCTTGTTTAGTCTCGGTGGTTGGGACTGCTGTTAGTGTGCCGCGATTGGAGGAGATTCCTGTTGTTCGTGGTTTTTTCTGATGTTTTTCCTGATGACCTACCTGGTCTTCCCCCCGAGCGGGATGTTGAGTTTGTGATTGATTTGGAACCGGGTACGCGTCCTATTGCTAAGGGCCTTACCGGATGGCCCCTCTTGAATTGGAGGAGTTGCGAGTCTAGTTGGACGAGTTGTTGGCAAAATGCTTTATCAGGCCGAGTTTGTCGCCTTGGGGTGCTCCTGTTCTATTTGTGAAGAAGAAGGATGGGTTGATGAGGCTGTGCATCGATTATAGGAGCTAAACAAAGTTACCATTAAGAACAGGTACCCTCTACCGAAGATCGATGATTTATTTGATCAGTTGCGTGGTAGCACGGTGTTTTCCAAGATCGATCTTCGTTCGGGCTATCATCAGCTCAGGATCCGTGAGTCGGACATTCCACGGACTGCTTTCAGTTCGAGGCATGGGCATTTTAAATTCCTGGTTATGTCGTTTGGTTTGACCAACGCGCCATCAGCATTCATGGACATGATGAACCAGGTGTTTAAAGGATTTTTGGATAAGTTTGTGGTCGTATTTTTTTAGGACGGACGTTCTGATTACTCTCAGCAGTGCGAGGAGCATGACAGCATCTGGCGACTGGTTTTGTCTGCTTTGAGAAGACCATTAGTAATTTGCCCAAGCTGAGTAAATGTGAATTCTGTTGTCCCAGGTTTCCTTCCTGGGTCATGTGGTGAACAAAGACAGCATTTCGGTTGACCCGAAAAGATTTCTGCAGTGATGGATTAGAGCAGGCTGAGCACACCAAGGAGATTAGGAGCTTCTTGGGGTTGGCCGGCTATTATAGAGGATTCGTGGAGGGCTTTTCTACACTGGCAGTGCCCTTGACTAAGCTGATGCAGAAGAATGCGGCATTCATTTGGAGTGAGAAATGCGAGGAGGCTTTTCTGGAGCTGAAGAGCAGGTTGTGTTCTGCTCCTGTTTTGTCATTGCCTATGGAGGGCATGGACTATGATGTGTATGTGGATGCCTCGCATGTTGGGCTCGGAGGTGTGTTGATGCAAGAAGGAAGGTGATTGCGTATGGGTCAAGGCAATTGAAGACTCATGAGAGGAACTACACCACGCATGATCTTGAGTTCGCAGTAGTGATCTTTCCCCTGAAGCTGTGGAGACATTTACTTTATGGTGCTCAGTGCAAGATCTACACCGATCATAAAAGCCTAAATTATGTCTTCACCCAGAAGGAGCTGAATTTGCGCCAGAGGCGTTGGTTAGAGTATGTGGTCGATTATGATGTGGATATACAGTCTCATCCGGGCAAGGCCAATGTGGTGGCCGACGCCCTGAGCCAGAAGACGGGGAAGATCTTTAATCTCACCGCCGATCATTTAGTAGAAGAGTTCCTCCTGATGTATATTTCTGTGGGGACGCTGTGACATGCAGAGTAGTTTGGCAGTGGTAGAGCGTCTTGGATTGCACTTACCAGGTTGCACCAGAAGGATGATCTGGATCTTCTGCACTTGTACCTCAGGACTGAGAGAGGGGAGTTGCCAGATTTTTCTATTGATGATACGGGTACTTTGAAGTACCGCGGCAGGTTTTGCATCCCCGCTGTTGGAGACATCAGGGGTATGATTTGCAGAGAGGCTCATGGATCCAGTGTTGCCTACCATCTAGGATCTACAAAGATGTATCATGAATTGAAGCAGATTGCCTGGTGGCATGGGATGAAGGGTGATATAGCCCGATTTGTTGCTGAGTGCCACACTTGCAAGCGTGTGAAGGCCGACCATGGAAGGCCTGGTGGCAAGTTGACTCCGTTAGAGATCCCTACTTGGAAGTGGGAAAGTATTTCTATGGACTTCATTACGGGCTTACGAGGTCTCCTAGAGGTTTTGATTCTGTTTGGGTTATAGTGGATAGACTGACGAAGTGTGCTCACTTTGTGCCGTACAAGATTGATTATCTGATGAAAAAAGATAGCGGAGCTGTATTTGAATGAGGTCATCAGATTGCACGGGGTACCAGTTAGCATCATTTCGGATCGGGACTCCTGTTTTACATCTCGCTTCTGGAGGAGTCTGCAAGAGGGTTTGGGTACAAATTTGAGGTATTCTACAACTTAACACCCGCAGACCAATGGTCAGACTGAGCGAGTGAACCAGATAGTTGAGGATATGATCAGGTGCTACATCTTGGACCACGGAGGAGCGTGGGATGAGCGTTTGCGGCTAATGGAATTCGCATACAATAACAGTTACCATGAGAGCTTACAAATGGCTCCGTTTGAAGCCTTATATGGTAGGCGCTGCAGAACTCCCTTATTTTGGACCGAGGTCGGTGAGAGGCCTGTGTTGTTCCGGATGCGCTCGAGGAAATGGAATTCGCAGTGAAGCTTATTCAAGAAAAGCTTCGTGTTGCTCAGGAGAGATATGAGAAGAACGTCAACCGGCGTAGGTCTGACTTGGAGTTTTTTGTAGGGGACCTTGTGTTTCTTAAGGTTTCCCCGATGGTTGGTGTTAAGAGGTTCGGTAAGAACCGGAAATTGGATCCGAGGTATGTGGGCCCGTTTAAGATTGTTGAACGGATTGGCATGTCAGCATATAGATTGGATTTGCCAGCAAATTTCCCAGGTATTCATAATATGTTTCATGTAAGCCAATTGCGGAAGTGTGTGCAAAGCAGTGGGCAAGTCTTGGATGTTGTGCCCCAGTTGGAGCCTAATCTTTCATATGTTGAGGTGCCGGTCCGCATCTTGGATACTCAAGATCGGGTGCTGCGGACGAAGTCAATCCCGATGGTGAAAGTTCTATGGAAGAATCAGGATTTGGAAAGCGCGACTTGGGAGATAGAGTCGGCTATGAGGGAGGCCCACCCTCATCTGTTCCCTTGATTTGATTGGTACGTTTCCTTTCTAGTACTCTTGTTTGTTACCTTCCTTCTATAGTAGAAGTTATGTATGTAAAGTTTCGGGACGAAACTTTCTTTTAGGGGGAGTGACTGTAACGAGGCCGATTTATCTGCGATTAATTAATTCTCGTTTGGCGTTACATTGACGCATTTCCGGTAGGTGCCGTTTGTTAGAGCGTGGTCTTAGCTCTTTTGGTTCTTGTGTGGTTTTTGGTAGCCTTTTTGGCAAGATCCCCTAGCAAGCCGGGTCTGTTTTGGTGACCGGTGAGGCCTCTCGGGGGATGCTTGTGTTTTGGCTTTGGGTAGTGATAACCCGAGTTTTGATCGTCGAAAGTTGATTTTGAGTTCGTCGTTGCGTTCGTAGCGTGAGTGTTTAGCTACGGTAGGAATTTTGTCGGATTTCGAGGTGGTTCAGTTTTCGCGTCGTTTTGATGTGTTGATAATAATGATGCAACCAATTAATTAATAAAGTTGAAGGAATCTAGTGGTCTTTGGGTGTCTATTAGGGTTGATAAGGCGTGTCCCTGCATAAATATATATAGCCTCAAGACAAAAAACAAGTCTTTTCATCGTCTTCTTCCCGTGAGAGTATAATTGTCGCCTGTTCGAGAGGAAGAAAAATCGCCAACCCTGTACCCTTCAGACGCCGATTCTGGGAGCGTAAGTGGACGGAATTCGATTCTGAAAGCGGATTTGGAGTGCTCTCGCCTATACCTTCATTCCTACGGTAAGAGATTAAATTTTCATGGAGTTTCTAGGGGTCTCGAAATTTTTGGTTTGAACCTTTTCCGCCATTAAAACCTTAGATCATGTTTAGGTGCTGTTGCGGCTGGAGCCGAGAGAGAGAGGAAGGGATGTGCAAGATAAATCGCTGGTATTTAAGGCAAGTGGTGCTCCTACGCTTGCCAAGTTTTCCTTCTCCCTTTCATGGTCAATTTGCTGTAATCAGTCAAGTTTTCCCTGAGATTGTTATTAGCTCTGTTTACCCGTCGAAATCATGTGAATCTTAAACCATAATGCACCTTTATATTTCTTTTTGCATTTTCTCAAGTTCTGAAAATCCAAGTTTCCGGCCGGGTTGCGGTAGTCTTGCTTTCTTTTTTATCAAATGGTTCCCTGTTAATCTCGGTTGGGTAGCAATTAGCCTATCAGCCCTAGAATTAGTGGCAGGGGGTGTTCATTCTTACATTGCGAGTAATAGGATCGAATTAGGCTAAGAAGTTTGGTCGGGAATGAAGTTGGAGGTATAGGAATGTTGTACACTCAATGCAGCCAGTTTGACGAAGATCGTCGATCTGGGTTCGACGATAATCGTCGAACTGAGATCGACGATCTCTGGTTGCTTGAGATCGACGAAGATCGTCGACCTGAGTTCGACGATGATCGTCGAACTGAGATTGACGATCTATGTTTGCCTGAGTTCGATGAGGATCGTCGAACTGAGTTCGACGATTTTCTGTGGCCTACGTTTAACGCAAAATCGTCGAACGGAACTCGATAATTTCCTTTGGCCTGCGTTTATCAGAAAATCGTCGAACGGCGTTCGACGATTTTTCCCGTGGCCAGTATTCGACGACTTCCTGTGGTCTGCGTTTAACGGCAAATCGTCGAACGGAGTTCGACGATTTCCCGTGGCCTGTGTTCGACGAAAATCATCGAGTTGTGTTCGACGATTTTCCTGCGCTCGACGATTTGTCCCGCGCTCGACGAAAATCGTCGAGCTACGTTCGACGATTCCTGTAGGCAGAAATTTTATTTCTTTTCAATTACTTTTCTTCATGAGTGATTACCTCCTAGGGGAAATGTCTAGTTGGTCTTTCATTCTTCCTTTGTTTTGAGGGCCGAATCATGTGTTATGGCAGGTAGTGGTACTTTGACGCTCTAAAGGAGCAGGATGTTTTGTGTGCGAGCCGTTGCCGCCACTTTTTAGTCCCAGGTACGGGCTGGGTATTGTTGTGGCCGTCACCCTTTTTATCCCAGGTACGGGCTGGGTTTGTGGTGAATTTATGCTGACACAGTGAAATTTTCTTTTGGAACTGATTGGCTTGTGGGACTGTTTTTGGTTACCAACTCAGGACCATTTTGTTTTACTACTGCCATTAACTCACAAATTAGGATTGTTAGGTGTTTCTTCCTGGTTAAATGCAGCATATTGTGGCAAGTTTTCTTGTCTTTTGCCTTATAGCCTCGGCAGGATTTGGGCAGGGCTCGTTGTTGTTACCTGGTACTTGGTGTACTTTTGCTTACTTTGGACAGTGTTTGCTTTTATTGTCGCATTTACTTACTCTCTTTTGTTCCATTTTGATTTAACGCTCTAACTCTGATTTCCTTGTTTTACTTGCTGAGGTATTCTTTTCTTTTCTGACTGCCTCAGGTTCTGATTAGTAGCCGGGTAGGCAGCTAGATTTGCTGTGGTGTTGCTGGTGATCCCTTGAGTTGTAGGGATCTTTCTCTTTCTGTTGTAAGGTAGTTTTTCTGCTTTTTTTCTTACAGACATACATACTTGTCAGTGGGTTCGTGTCAGTTTTTTAGCGCCCACTTGTAGTTTTAGCTTATGATACTGGATGTGTTTCTTTTACTGCTACCTTTCTGGAGATAGTCTACTTGCTCCTGGGATGTTTTATGCTAGGTTGCTAGTTACTTTAAAACCTAACAAACACTATTATGTATATATATCTCATGATCAGCATGTTTTATAAAACACATACATTACTTTCCAAGCAACGTAAAAAGATCGTTTTTCTACTTATAATATAAATATAGAGTCTTGCATGGTATAAGATGGCCTCAGGGGTCACTTATGCACTCTCATAGGATGTCTAATATAAATAAAGTATTTTCCGCTGCGTATAAATATAGTTTAAACTGTGTACGAGATGAACCACTGAGCCGAGGGATACAGCCTCTAAATTATATCTGATTTTCTAATCATTGAACTTATGAGATTTTCATAGTCTAGTTAGATGGTGTTGGCCTGAGCGTCGACAGTTATCCCCTGCTCGACGTGGCATCACGACGCGTGTTTTCTCATACTCTGATACTTCTTGAATTCGGAGAAAATGTGGGTTGTGACACCAATCACGTCAAAGTTCATGAATAAGACCGTTATTCTGGACTTAAAGAATTTTCTGAAAAGTCAAAGTAAAATTCTCGAGATGTAACAGACTACTCGAGTACATGCAGCACTACTCGAGTAGGTAGAAGATGACTACTCTAATATATAAGAAAAACTACTCGAGAGGGAATGAGGTCATTACTTGAGTACATGAAGTCAACTACTTGAGTAAATAAAAATTCAAGGAATCAGCTACTCGAGTAACAAGAATAATATACTCGAGTACTTTAGTACTTACACGAGAGGTGGAGTAGATTATTCGAGTATACGAAATACTACTCGAGTATATAAGAATGAACTACTTGAGTATAAAAGAAACTACTCGAGACAAAGACTTAGAAAATTTCTGGAACAAAAAAACGGTACTACCAGAGTATAGAAGATAAACTACTCGAGACACAAAGAACTACTCGAGTATATAACATGAACTACTCGAGACAAAAAGAACTACTCGAGTATATAACATGAACTACTCGAGTAATTCACTTAGAGAAATTTTCTGGAATGGAACTCTGGATTACACGAGTATAAACACAGGACTACTCGAGTAGTAAATGAACTACTCGAGTACATGACTTAGACTACTCGAGTAAGTGAGAACTACATGAGAGTCAGAATGCAACTACTTGAGACAGAAGATAGAACTACTCAAGTACTATATAGTACTACTCGAGTATTTAACTTAGAAAAATTTGAGAAGAGAATTTCTGTAAACTCAAGAGAAGAAAGGGAACTACTCAAGTATTTGATGTAACTACTCGAGATACATCTTATCTACTCGAGTAAGAGTATTATTACTCGAGTATTAATTCAGTAACTTACTCGAGTAAGTAAAGAACTACTCGAGTACTTTACTTAGGAAAATTTTCTTGACTGAATTTTCTTCTTCTAAGGGATGACCAGCATCAAGACTTTTCACATAGTCCTAGAGCTTCAATATGAAGTGTATCCCAATAGAGAGGCTACACATGAGTCAACACTTTGGAACACACAATGAGGGATTACATTGTATGGTCCTGTGTTTGGTGACCCATGTAGACTAACATTGGTCTACACTTCCTATAAGAATTCCTGCAAACACATAACTCAAACCAATCATCAAATACATCTTAATTCATCTTAGTTCAAGGGTGACTTCACAAAATCTGGGTTAGTGTGGATATAATAAACAACAATCTCCCCCTATTTGTAGAAGTCAGAACCCTTTACACTAAGGTTAATTATGGACCTAAAAAGAATGCTAAGTAATCAAGCAGTGTAAGCAATCAAGGAACTATGAAAAAGATAATAAGATCAAAAACTTTGAATTATATAAGTATGATTATCCAGAAATGTCATTAACAACAAAAATCCATTTCCACAACTCATGAGTCCTTTTGGCTAGTTCTGATGATGCTGTATGTCTAGTTTCTCCTGTTGTCTCCTTTGATAGCTGTAAGACTTGGGATAATACTTTGGTGGCCTTGGAGGAGCAGCAGGATTATTTCTTCTATATTCTCTGTCATATATCCTTCTCTTGGTCATGGACTTCTCATATAACTCTCATTCCTGGGAACTATAGTGGATATTTCTGCTCTGATGGTAATCCAAAACTAATTTGAGTGTTTCCAGGACAAGGGACTTAGAAGTGGGAGACCAAACCTCAGCATGTTCAGGAGCTGGAGTAGGAATGTACTTGCTGGCAGAAGGACCTTCACCATATTTTCTTTTCTTCTTATAAGTCAGTATATCAGGAGGGGCTTTGAGAAAGACATCTACAGGACCATCTTCCCAATCCTGAGCATATGACTCTGGAGGAGCAACTGAGTCTCCAGGCCTTGGAGAAAAGGTAGGTTGCAGAGGAGGAGCAGGAGCATCAGTAGCAGCTAGAGGGTTCAGGTGATGAGGAATGATATTAGGATCAGTAGCAAATTCAGGAAGGATCTGGTTGTGCATCCATACAGTAGTGTCATAGGTGTAGAATTTGACACTCTGAATTTGAGCTAGGACATCATCATGGATCTCTTTCATCTTGGTGTCCCATAGTTCTTTCCTGAGGGCATCAGATTTTTCTAAATATTCTTTCATCAACTTCTCCCCCTTTCTGACTTCAACAGATAGCTGAGAGATGGCATCATCTTTGAAAGTGCCAACTTCTTCACATATTTTCATCTTAGTGGCTTCAACTCGTTTGTCCAATTCCATTTGATTATTAGCAAGAGTCAGACCTTGCTCCATAACTTGTCCAACACTAGTTATGGTGTGTTCTAAGGTTTTGCCACCAATTTGGAACAGATGTCTGAGCTGATCAGTATTATTTTGGATCTCAGCAAATCCTCTGCTCATCTCAGTTTCTAAAGCAGTTACCTTATTAGTGACAGTCTTTATACAAGTATCAAAGTAAGATTTCTAGTCTTGAAGGAAAAGTACAATCTGAGTCATCAAATTTGAGGAGGCAGGAGCTGTAGCAGTAGGAGGAGCAGAAGTAGATGGAGAAGAAGGAATATGAGGAGCTACCCATGGAGCTATTTTGTGAGGGTAACAGAGCTCTAAGCTCTTGTAGTGGGTAACATGGCATCCCATACATCCATTATCTGAGGGAGAGAGAAATCCAAATTCCTGAGAGGAGCTTCAGCTGGCTCAGGTGAGAGCTCATCAGAAATGAGAATTGTTTCTGGCTGTTCTTTGGGGGAATCAGGAGATTTTGCTGGAGTCCTTGCTAGAGAAGTGTCTGGAGACCTTGCTGGAGACTGCACTGGAGATGTGTCCTTGGCAATGTTAGTGACTGGAGCATTTGTGGAGAGAGGAGGAGGTGGTTCATCTGCAGTTAGTTCCGCTATCATCTCATTGATGGCAGCATCAGTAGATAATAGTGCTTCTTGAACTTGTTGATCTGTGAGGATATCATCTGGAGTGACTGGAGGAGGAGTAGGTGGAGGAGGTGGCATCCTGGCTGAAGCAACAGGAGTAGGCTCCCCCTCAATAGGTGCACCAGAGGAGCTGGGGACCTTAGATGGAGAGGGAGATGAAGTCCTGTCCTCTGTGTCAATAACTTCAGTAACTTTGGCAGCTTGAGAGGGATTTTGTAACTTGAGCTCCCAACTTTGAATATAGGAGATGGAGACCTTCTTCATGTGGTGAAGGAAGCTCCCTTTGGATAAGTTGAAGGTGTCAGGGTTTATCTCATGAAGGAGTAAGGAAATAATCCTTGCATAGTTGGGGAATTTGATGTTGTATTTTATTTTATTCAGAATCAACAAGCCAAACTGAAAGGCTTTTCTACAGACAATTGTTTGCATCAATTCAAAGAAGTATAAAGGGATATCTCTGATGGAGTTGGTTTTACATAACAGAATTTTCCCTATTATATCCACTAGCAGTTTACCTTCTGCATTCATGTCAGCTCTTCTAATATACTTTGCATCAGCAGAAATTCCACAGAACAAGCAAGTTATTGAATATTCTTCATTATCCAGAAATTCATCTGCATCCAGAACCGGTAGCCGAAGTTATTGAGAAATAGAATTCTAGGTTAATTTGATCTTGATACCTTTAACTGAAGACTTCAATACTGTGCCATGGCGCTTGACCTTTACATTCCTGAAGAATTCTGCTACATCTGGGAAGAGAATGCGACACGGTTCTTGAAGGATGAAAGTTAATCCGGCGGTGTCGAGGAGAATCATGAGATGATGAAAGTCGTCAGAGAGCTCTACAGTCTCGGCGGCGACTAATTCTGATCCCACACTGATCTTAGAGACGGCGGCCATGATTCAGGAATTCGAGAGATTCAGAAACCCTAGAGAATGTCGACGGGGTGAAGAAAGGCACGCGGCTCTACAACTGACTGAGGAAGGTGAAGAGCTAGTCGGGAACTCGAGAGGGCGGAAATGATTTCGTGTAGGTTATTTTCCAAATGTTCTTATTTATATAACCCTAGCTTTAGGTCTAATTATCCGAAAATGAGTGAATTAAATCATAAAAGAGGCGGCATTACCCTTTTTTTGCGCATAATAAAATTTGAAAAAACACGACTCGGCGAGTAGATGAATCAGGAGTTACTCGAGTAGGTGAGAGAGGTACTCGAGTAGGTGAGAGAGGTACTCGAGTAGATGAGTGAGGTACTCGAGTATGTGAAGTTGACTACTCGAGTATGTCAGTCTGCAACTCGAGTGGGTCAAGTAGACTACTCGAGTATGTCATTCTACTACTCGAGTAGGTCATATACTTACTCGAGTAGGCTGTTACTTACTCGAGTCAAAAACTTAAACTTTTGGAAAACTACAATTTTTGACTAACCTTTGAGCCTTGAGCCTTCTTGAAAGTCTAACTTCTTCTAGTCTTCTTTGTTGAGCATCCCAAGTTCTGTTTTGATGAACGAGAACTTGGTCTCATCCAGCGGCTTCGTGAAAATGTCTGTAATTTGCCTATCTATAGGGACATATTGAAGGTGTATGTCCCCATGCTCCACATGCTCCCGAATGAAGTGATACCTTAGCTCTATATGCTTTGTCCGGCTGTACGAGACTGGGTTGTTGGCTATTGCTATTGCACTGGAAGAGTCACAAAACAAAGGGATGTTTTGAAACTTCATGTTGTAGTCTTCAAACTGATTCTTTATCCAAAGTAACTGTGTATAGCAACTGCCTGCAGAGATGTACTCTGACTCAGCAGTTGAAATTGCTACACAGTTCTACTTCTTACTACTCCAGGAGATAAGTCTTCTTCCTAAGAATTGACATGTCTCTGAAGTGCATTTCATGTCATCTTTGCTACCTACAAAATCTGCATCTAAAAAACCTATTAGTTCGCTATCATTACTTTTTGGGTACCATAAGCTAAGATTTGGTGTACCTTTAAGGTATCTCAAAATACGCTTCGCAGCAGCGTAGTGAGATTCCTTAGAGTTCACCTGAAATCTAGCACAGACACATGTTGAGAACATCATGTCATGTCTACTTGCAGTAAGGTAGAGCAAGGATCCAATAATGCTTCTGTACTTGATTTCATCAAAAGGTTTCCCTTTTTCATTCTTGTCTAGAGATATTGTTGAACCCATTGGAGTCCTCATCGAGGTTGCGTTCTCCATTCCAAATTTCTTAATTAGCTCTTTGGTAAACTTGGTCTGCGAGATGAAAATTCCATCTTCAGATTGTTTCACCTGAAGCCCTAAGAAATACTTCAGCTCGCTCATACTGCTCATTTCAAAATTCCCTTGCATAAGTTTTGAAAACTTCTTGCAGAGGTTGTCATCAGTAGAGCCAAATATAATATCATCGACATAGATTTGCACTAGCAGAATCTTGCCTTTAATTTTCCTAAGAAATAATGTCTTATCTATCTTTCTCCTTGTGAACTTGTTCTCAAGTAGAAAGCTAGACAACGTCTCATACCAAACTCGAGGAGCTTGTTTCAGACCATATCATAAATGCCTTATGCAGTAAGTAAACATAATCAGGAAAGTTAGAGTCAACGAAACCTGGAGGTTATTCTACATATACTTCTTCCTTTATGTCTCCATTAAGGAATGCAAACTTCACATCCATCTGGTAGACAGTGAAGCCTTTGAGTGCAGCATATGCTAGGAATAACCTTATTGCCTCTAGCCTAGCCACTGGAGTGTACGTCTGGTCGAAGTCGATTCCTTCTTCTTGATAATAACCTTTTGCGGCAAGTTTTGTCTTGTTCTTTATAATCGTTACATCCTCGTCCATCTTGTTCCTGTAGACCCATTTTGTCCTAATGACGTTCTTACCTTGGGGTCTTGGAACAAGTTTCCATACTTTGCAGTGCTTGAATTGGTTTAGTTCTTTTTCCATTGTCATTATCCACGATGCGTCTGAGTTTGCTTCCTCAAACTTCTTTGGTTCAACCTGTGATAGAAAACTTAAATATAGATTCTCATTAGTTGTATGTCTACGAGTTCTGACACCATCTCGGGGATATCCTATGATCTGGTCCATGGGATGATCCTTCAAATGTCTGAGCTCTAGAGTCCTTGCATCTGGATTATCTTCTATCACCGGAGTGACTTCTTCATCTTGGATGACTTTTTCATCTTGATCATCAGCCTCTCCAATAGGGGTTGGAATGGTGATCTTGATGAACTTTTCACCTTTATCTTCGGACGGTGCATCCAAGCTAATTTCTTTCAGCTTTGCACCTGCATCTTCAATAAGCACACTAGAGGAGTTGCTTTGTAGCAAGCTCGTCTCATCAAATACAACATGTATCGATTCTTTTACCACCAGGGTTTTTCTATTAAAAATCTTGTATGCCTTACTATGGATACTATAACATACAAAAAAAACCTTCAAAACTCTTTTCGCTAAACTTAGTAGTATGATACTTGCCATTGTTGAGCACGAAGCATTTACAGCCAAAAATTCTAAAATATGAGACTGTTGGTTTCCTGCCCTTTAGAAGTTCGTAAGGTGTCTTATCGTGGTTTTTGTTTATGAGGGCTCGATTTTGCATGTGGCATGCAGTGTTGACAGCTTCAGCCCAGAAATATTCCGGAAGTGAAGCATCACTCAACATGGTCCTGCAGGCCTCTATGAGTGTTCTATTCCTTCTCTTGGCCACTCCATTCTGTTGTGGAGTACAAGAAGAGGAAAACTCATGAAAGATACCTAAGCTTTCACAAAATTTTGTCATGCCCCAGACTTGAACTCTATTCCATTGTCACTTCTGATTTTGACTATGGAGCAGTTGTACTCATTCTGAACTTGCCTGACAAAATTAGTAAGGATGTCGAAGGTATCTGACTTGTGTTTCAGAAATAACACCCATGCAAAGCGCGAGTAATCATCAACAATTACCAACGTATAATCCTTACCTCCCAAACTTCTAATTTGCAGTGGACCAAACAAGTCCATATGCAGTAGATGAAGACATCTATTAGAATCATTGTCAATAATGCTTTTAAAGGTAGCCCTTATTTGCTTACCTTTTACATATGCATGACAAGGTCTATCTTTGACGTACTTGACATTTGGGGCATCACGTACTAAGTTCATTGAAAATAATTTATTAATAGTTTTGGAATTAATATGTGCTAGTCTCTTGTGTCATTGGTCACCAAGATATGCACTATCTTTTGCTAAAAAGCACGATGGTGTCAAAGAATCTATACAAATGAAATTTAAACAGAAAATATTTCTGCTTCGAGTGCCGGATAGAATCGTTTCCATATTGTCAACAGATTTTATCAAGCACTTATCAGCGTGAAACTCAACTATGTATCCTTTATCGCAGAGTTGGCTTATGCTTATAAGGTTATGTTCCAAACCTTCAACGTAAGCCACATTTGAGAAGGATACATTACCATTTGTAATCATATCATAGCCTTTAGTAATTCTACGGTCTGAACCTCCAAAGATGACCTTTGGTCCGTTCACAATTGGAGTAAAATTATGAATAATGCTTCTTGTCCCGGTCATATGCCGAGAGCATCCACTGTCCAAATACCAGATTGGTGTTTTGGTGGCCTTTGGACATACCTGCAATCACAATCAGTTTGCCTTAGGAACCCAAATATGTTTGGGTCCTTGGTCTCGGGTTAGAACACTCCCCCTACGAATATTAGCATTAGGAGTGGTCTTCCTCATATTGCCAACATGTGGGGTTGCAGCATTTCTGGGATTAAACCAGCAATCAATGGCAAAGTGACCAATTCTGCAACAACACCAACTGTCAAATTTTTTGTATCTTTGCCTTATGTTCTCCTGCTTGGCCTTTTGGAAATGAGGTCTAGCAGGGGCAGCATTCTTGGAGGAAGAAGCTTCATGATGATGACAATCACATGTTTTCTTCTCCTTCACAGGCTTTTTTACAACAGGCTTTGCCTTTGGTGCCTTCTTGAAGTTATGACCATGATTGAAAGGACCATAGCTTTGAAGAATCACTTCTTCATAAGGTGCCTTAAAGACACTTTCGCCAAAATTTCTGGGTTGAGTCCATCCTTAATAACGGGACTTTGGCTCTACATAAGTAGGCCTAGCAAAGTGTCCGTAAGATGAATCAAGATCAAACTCATTTGAAGGAAATATAACCTTTTTGAACGTGGTCTGATCTTGCGGGGCTTTCCCCTTCTATTTGGCTAAGGAATTTTTGGCGGCCTTATTATTTCGTTGAGCCTTATTTCTCCTAGAAGACTTACTAAGAGGTTCTTCATGGCCTAGTCCAGCACCCTTGGCCTTTGCTGAGAATTCAGCAACGAATGGAAGAACTGTCTTGGGCTTCGAGAAACTTTCAACTAGTTTCTTTTCAGCAGCAAGTTGGGCTTCCAGCTCTTTGATGATTTTCTCTTTAAGATCAAGGTGCTCAAGAGCTTTGTTATATTCTTCAATAGCATTATTGAAGTTCTCTTCGAGCGAGTCAGTCTTTGTGACTTTCTCTCTCAAGTTGCTCTCTTCAGCTTTGAGAGACTTTATCGCTTTAGCCTGAGTTTTCATGACTCGGCGACATCTGTCGTAAGCCATGATTAACTCCTTATACTGGGCCATGAGTTCTGACTCATCGTCAGAAGATCTATCCTCACAATCATGTTCAGAAACTTCAGAATCAGAGAGAGCAGTGTGAGAGTTTACCTTCCCAGTGAACTGGGGCTCTTGTTCATCATCTGTTTGAGCCATAAGTCCAAAATAGGCTTCTTCTTCTTCTTCACTCGACTCAGATGAGTCAGAGTCACTAAGATTCATGCCCTTTTTGGCCATCAAGCTCTTCTCCGTCCTCTTCTTGTTGTACGAGGACTTTTTTTCCTCTCTTCTACCACCCTCCTTCTTATTAGGGCAGTCAGCAATGACGTGTCCTGGCTTATTGCAATAATAACAAATAATGTCAGTAGAAACATGTTTGTTCTGTTTAGAGTTATACCTGTCATGGCTACTTGAGCCTTTTCTTTACCGATCACCATCGTATCGTGATCTTCTATAGGAGGCATCCTTGCCTTTCCATTGCCTCTTCTTGTTCAAGAATTTCTTGAACTGCCGAGAGAGTAGTGAGAACTCTCCTTCTGATAGTTTAGAGCCTGAGGTGCTTGGCTCTGAGGTTTCTTCTTCACTAACTTCTTATGCTGGAGTAGGAGGAACAACCTTTGCCTTCATAGAGGTGTCTGCCTTTAAGGCAACAGACTTCTCTTTGAATGCAGATCTGCTCTTCTCTTCTTCAGTCTTTCTGGTGTTGAGTTGAAGCTCATATAACATAAACTTCCCGAAGAGATTCTGAGGATCTGTCTCGGCCAGTTTTCCAAACTCCCTTATAGCACAGACCTTGTTATCCCATTCCTTAGTCAGAGATCTCAAGAACTTATCGTTCAATTCTCCATTAGTGAAGACTCTACCATAGACCCTTAGCCCATTCACTATCTTGAAGAAGTGCTCAAATGTGTCAGCAATGGTATCCTTGTTTTATTGTCGGAAAGCTTCATACTTCTGATTAAGAAGGGATCTTCTGTCATCCCTCACTTCTTTTGTACCTTCCATCAAGATGACTAATGACTGCCACATCTCCTTCGCAGACTGGCAGTGAATCAGGTTTTACAACATTGAATCATCGACTGCACTTGCTATGATATTTTTTGACTTTTTGTCCAATGAGACAAGTACAATCTCATCCTTATCTAGATCCATAAGTTTCTTGGGGACTTTCTTAGTTGGATCTATAGTGGAGACGGTCATGGGAATATAAGGACCTTCTTCAACTATCATGAAGATCCTTGGATCCACAGTTTCCACGAAGAACTTGATTCTCTCTTTCCACATAGGGAAATTATTTTTGGTACATACAGGAAGCTTGGCAAAATCCTTAGCCTTGTCCATTGTTGGTAGATCTCAAATGACAACTATTGAAGGATCTGATCAAGGTGTTAACCTTTTAACGATCAACCTCCATCTGATACCAATTGAAAGTTAATAGTTGCCAACTTTAATCACCTAGAGGGGGGTGAATAGGTGAGTTGTGCGTCTTTTTACGGAATAAAAAATCTCAAACCAATGCATAGATCTATCTACCAAACAGACAAACACAGACGAGGCAAGATATATAGTGTTTCCCCAACCTTGGGTACATCCACTTTCCCTCACCGATCTAGCAATACACTAGACTCGGCTACTCCACTATCTCGGATTGAAAATACATCCTACCCTCGGAACAACGTTCCTACAAACTCGATCCACAAACCGGATCTACACACGGAAGGCAAAACTTCCAACAATCTCAGAGTTGAAAACTCCTACACTCGGAGAAAATTTCTCCTATAATAATGAAATAAATTTGTAAAGAAATACAAACAATGAATCTTTGTTCAGATCTGCAAGTAATCGGCCAGGATCTTCTTCTGCTAGACTTTTCGGCTTTATCAGAATGGTGAAGAAAATCTTGGCAAGAATGGATCTGAACTTTCTCGGCTTCTCACGATCGATCTAATCAGAGAATAAGGAGTTGAGAAAATCTCGATCTAGAGAGCCTTCTTAATTTGAATCCTCAAAAGAAGAAACCCTAGCCGGTCAGGAATCGGCGATGGCGGCGATGGCGAGTTTCCGTTTCTTGAAGAGAGAAGAGGAGACAGAAAACTTAAGAATATTCGGCAGCAAAAACTTCGAATACTTAGGGTTTGTCAGTTTAGACAAGACCTTTTATAGGAGAGGAGAAGATTAGCCATAATTGCGTCATTATGAGAGACATGTGAAACAATCACGTCAAAATTCATGAATAAGACCGTTATTCTGGACTTAAAGAATTTTTTGAAAAGTCAAAGTAAAATTCTCGAGACATAACAGACTACTCGAGTACATGCAGCACTACTCGAGTAGGTAGAAGATGACTACTCGAGTATATAAGAAAAACTACTCGAGAGGGAATGAGGTCATTGCTCGAGTACATGAAGTCAACTACTCGAGTAAATAAAAATTCAAGGAATCAGCTATTCGAGCAACAAGAATAATATACTTAAGTACTTTAGTACTTACATGAGAGGTGGAGTAGATTATTCGAGTATACAAAATACTACTCGAGTATATGAGAATGAACTACTCGAGTATATAAGAAACTACTCGAGACAAAGACTTAGAAAATTTCTGGAACAAGAAAACGGTACTACCCGAGTATAGAAGATAAACTACTCGAGACACAAAGAACTACTTGAGTATATAACATGAACTACTCGAGACAAAAAGAACTACTCGAGTAATTCACTTAGAGAAATTTTCTGGAATGGAATTCTGGATTACACGAGTATAAACACTGGACTACTCGAGTAGTAGATGAACTACTCGAGTACATGACTTAGACTACTCGAGAGTCAGAATACAACTACTCGAGACAGAAGATAGAACTACTCGAGTACTATATAGTACTACTCGAGTATTTAACTTAGAAAAATTTGAGAAGAGAATTTCTGTAAACTCGAGAGAAGAAAGGGAACTACTCGAGTAGTTGATGTAACTACTCAAGATACATCTTATCTACTCGAGTAAGAGTATTATTACTCGAGTATGAATTCAGTAACTTACTCGAGTAAGTAAAGAACTACTCGAGTACTTTACTTAGGAAAATTTTCTTGACTGAATTTTCTTCTTCTAAGGGATGACCAGCATCAAGCCTTTTCACATAGTCCTAGAGCTTGAATATGAAATGTATCCCAATAGAGAGGCTACACATGAGTCAACACTTTGGAACACACAATGAGAGATTACATTGTATGGTCCTGTGTTTGATGACCCATTGTAGATTAACATTGGTCTACACTTCCTATAAGAATTCCTGCAAACGCATAACTCAAACCAAGCATCAAATACAACTTAATTCATCTTAGTTCAAGGGTGACTTCATCAAATCTGGGTTAGTGTGGATACAATACCCAACAGTGGGCAAGGATTCAAGAAATGCTAAGGGCGGCAGAGATGCCAGTAGAGAAGCAGTCCGAGTTTGCAAGATTCATGTTGGAAGGTGACACTAAGATATGGTGGGTAAGTATTATCGGTTGCCAGTTTCCTGGATGAACCCCGTGCATAGAAGAGTTCGGGAATGCTTTCTTGAAGAAGTATATTCTCGCATCAACAAGGTTAGCCCTTCAGTGGCAATTTATTCACTTGGTACAGCGGGACAAGATGGTAGATGAGTACATTCAGGAGTTCACTCAGTTGGGTCATTATGATGGAATGACCATGACTTACGTTGTGGAGAGGGACAACCTCTTCTACCATGGGCTGAGGTAGAATCTGAGACAACCCCTCATAGCTATGAAGAATGTCGGTTTCAATGAGCTGGTTGAGGCTGCCAGAACATTGGAAAGTGATATGGAGTGAACCCAAAGTCATAATGGTTTTTCAGCCAAGCTGGGAGAAGGAAAGCCTTCTCAATCTCAGGGAAAGTCTGACGAAAGTAAGTGGAAGAAGAAGTCCCATCCCTACAAGAATTCGGAGAAGAATAGTACGACATCAGGGGGGTCTCGCTTCAAGGGACCACTATCGTGCTTCAAGTGTGGCAAGCCGGGCCACATAGCTCATTTCTGTACTGAAGGTGGCGCTGAGCAGGAGCCGAGGCAAGAGCAGTCGGTGTGCTCCGGGCCCTGTACAACGGAGAAAGGAAAGAAGTCGTAGTCTAGCGCTTCTCATTACCAACCCATGTAGCCAAAGGCGTATAACCTTGGGCAGCAGGAAGCGATCCGCCAACCGGATGTGGTGATAGGAATGGAAAGTTTAAGTGTAGTTAATCACTGCTTTAGACTTTCAAGACCGTTTATGTATGTTGTTAATGTTTAGGCTTTGTGCTAGTTTTCAGATATCCCGCTAGGGTATTGTTTGATACAGGAGCATCGCACTACTTTCTTGCGGAAAGCTTTATCCAGAGATTTGGATTTGAGACATTCTCGACGGACGCAGAGCTATTCAATGGGTCTTCCATGACTACCGGGGCGAAGACACTCATTTGTTGGAGTCTAGGTGGAGTTGACTTCATGTTGGTAGCACCAGTTCTACTGCTAGTTGAGTTCGATGTGATATTGGGAATGGACTGGCTTACATTGCAGCGTGCCAGTATTGACTGCCTATCTAAGGTGGTGACCCTAAGAAGCAAAGGGCAGGCAGAAGTTACGTTTGAGGGCCTTAATGGAGTGGCATGTTCCCTGATTTCGGCCATGTAGTTGGTATGGGCAGTTAACCAGGGAGGAGTAGTTCTTGTAGCATTGTTGGAAGTTTACCTTTCCAAGTTATCACTTGGAGAGGTGTCGGTAGTGGCGGAATTCGAGGATATGTTTTCTGAGGAGCTTCTTGGAGCACCTCCTCGACGGGAGATTGATTTTTTGATTGATTTAGTGCCAAAGGCTAGGCCAGTGTCACGTCCTCCTTTTAGGATGGCACCAAAGGACTTGGTTGAACTCAAGGTGAAGTTGTAGGAACTATTGGAGCAGGGATATATTAGACCTAGTTCTTCACCATGGAGCACGCTAGTGCTATTCGTATAGAAGAAAGATGGTAGTATGCGGTTGTGCATAGACTACCGAGAGTTGAACAAACTTATTGTCAAGAATAAGTATCTGATTCCTCAGCTAGATGACCCGTTCGACCAGTTGGTGGGGTCAGTGGTATACTCTAAGTTGGACTTGAAGTCAGGGTACTATCAGTTGCGAATTCGAGACGAGAGCATACCCAAGACAGCTTTTTGGTACGAGGTATGGTCACTTCGAGTTCTCGATGATGTCGTTCGGGTTGACGAACGTGTCGTCTGTATTCATGGATTTGATGAATCGATTATTTCAGGAATACTTGGACTCTTTTGTTGTCGTCTTTATTGACGATATTTTGGTATACTCCAAATTAGAGGCGCAGCATGAGACTCATTTGAGAATAGTCTTGCAAGTGTTGAGAGAGAACTAGCTTTATGCAAAGTTCTCAAAGTGCGAGTTCTGGTTTGAGAAGGTGGCATTTCTGGTCCATGTGATTAGTGGTGATGGGGTGGCGGTGGATCCAGCAAAAGTTGAGGCCATCAGAGATTGGCCAGTTTTGAGCACCGTGGCGGAAGTCAGGAGTTTCCTTGGACTAGCCGGGTATTATAGAATATTTGTGGAAAACTTTTGCGGATAGCTCTACCCCTCACTTCGTTGACTCGCAAGTACCAAAAGTTCGTGTGGACTCAGGAGTGTGGTCAAGCGTTTGACACCTTAAAGGAAAGGCTGATGACAGTTGCAATCCTAAGTCTACCTAAAGGGACTGAAGGTTTCAGATTTTCAGTGACACATCAGGATGCGGTTTGGGTTGCGTGTTGGTTCAGCATGGCAGTGTGATAGCCTTTAAGTCTAGACAGTTGAAGCCTCATGATGGGAATTACCCCTTCCATGACTTGGAATTGTCGGCGGTAATTTTTGCGTTGAAGTTGTGGCGGCATTGTGTGTATGGTGAGAAGGTGGAGATCTTCACTGATCATAAAATCCTAAAGTATCTTCTAGATCAAAAGGACTTGAATATGCGGCAGCGCAGATGAGTCGAGTTCATTTGAGACTACGACGATGAGATTCAGTATACGTCAGGCAAAGCCAACATAGTGGCGGATGCCTTTAGTAGAAAATACTCTGGACAAGGGAGTTGGATCAAAGCTCATGATGAGCGATTGATGCGGGACTGTGAGTCCATTGGCATTGAGTGTGTAGCAAGATGTGAGTATAGCATGGCTCGATTGAACTAGATCGAGTTGCAAAATGACTTATCTGATCGTATTCGGGAAGGGACTAATTTGGATGAGGAGTTTTGATCGCTTGTGGTGGAAGTTTAAAAGGGTCAAGGTAGTGCCTGAGAGATGATTGATGGGATTCTGAGGAAGTACGGAAGGATATGTGTACTGCAGTTCGACATGCTCCGTGAGTAGTTGATGTTTGAGGCTCATTTTACGAAGTACTCCATTCACCCGGGCAGTACAAAGATGTACTGGGATATGAAGAAATCCTTTTGGTGGCCTGGTTTGAAGCGATATATAGCTTTGTACATGAGTCGGTTCCAAACATGTGCCTTAGTGAAGGTCGAGTGTCAGAAGCCGGGCAGGTTCCTGAAATCTCTCCCTATTCTCGAATGGAAATTTGATTACATCTCCATGGACTTTGTCCATGGTTTGCCTCGGTCGTAGCAGGGAAATGGTGCGATTTGGGTGATCGTGGATCGCTTGACCAAAGTGGCTCACTTCATCCCAAATCGGAAAGAGGACAGTGTGGAGAAGCTGGTAGAGTTGTATGTTCACAACATTATGTGACTACATGAGATTCCTAAGAGTATAGTTACTGATCGTGATGGATGTTTCATGTCCAAAGACTGGAGGTTGGTTCAGAAGAGTCTGGGCACGAAGCTCAAGTTCAGCACGACGTTTCATCCTCAAACCGATGGACAAACAGAAAGAATGAATCGTATATTGGAGGATATGCTGAGAATGTGTATCCACAATTTTGGGAAGAAGTGGTAAGATCACCTCTTCATGGTAGAGTTCATCTATAACAACAGTTACCAGACAAGTATCGAGATGGAGCCATACGAAGCTCTATATGAAAGGTGGTGTCGAACACCGATGTCTTCGGCAGAGGTGGGAGACACTAAACTTTTGGGAAAAGAAGTGGTGGCTGATGCTTGCGAAGTGGTGTGCAACATCCAGGAATGCATGAACTTTGCCCAGGAGTAGCAAGCAAAGTATTTTAATGCTCACCATAGGAATGTGGAGTTCGCGGTAAGAGACTGGGTTTATCTGAAGATTAAGCCGTTCAAAGGCATTTCGCGGATTCTCCGACTCAAGAAGCTAAGTCCGAGGTTTTTGGGACCGTTCGAGATTATATAGAATATTGGAGAAGCAACTTACCGGTTAGCGTTATCTGTAGAGCTGAGTGTATTACACGATGTCTTCCATGTCTCTGTCTTGCGGAAAGCCTTAGTAGAGGCTAGTGTTGTGATCGAATCGGCGACGGTGCCGGTATAAGAGGACTTGAGGATGAAGGTCCGTCCGGTTGGCTTAGAGGATTCAAAGGTTTGGAAGTTGCGGAACAAAGAGGTTAAGCTCGTGAAGGTGCGTTGGGACAACTGCGGGCAAGACGAGTTCTCTTGGGAGCGTTAACAGGCAATGCGGGAGGACTTCCCAGAGCTGTTTACTTCAGGTATGTTTTGTCTGAGTGCATGCTAAATTTTGAGAACAGAACTCTTCTAAGGGGGAGGAGATGTAACACCCCGGTTTTCCAGAAGTGCGGGGAAGAACTTAGGAGAGTAAGTTTGGATGTTACAACCCAAAATTTTGGAGTTGCAACATTTTTTCTTGTCTGGTTGCACTTTATACACAGTTCACGTGTTGGTTCGATGAACGTCAAATAGGTAGTTCGACGAACGTCAAACTATGTTCACGTGTCCGACGAATGCCGGGCGGGCCCGACGAACGCCGGGCGGGCCCGACGAATGCCGGGCGGGCCCGACGAACGCCGGGCGGGCCCGACGAACGCCGGGCGTGTTTCAGGAGTTTTGTGGTGTCGTATTCTTTCAACGAATGTCAAACTCTATGTCTGATTAGTTCGACGAACCGTCGAACGGATAGGCCGGCGGATCGATCAAATATGATCTAAGGGCCCAGGATTTTCCGCCCAAACGGCTTATGAAGGGCCAAGCGGGAATTCTCCTCATTTCTCCTCATTTTGGAGTTGACTTAGGGTTTTGGCGAGAGAGTTAGGGGAGGAAGAAGAGAGATTTCTTCCGCCATTGACGAAGCTTTGGAGCTCTGATCATCGTTCCGAGGCTAGATCCATGGAGAGGATGTGGAGGTGCTCGTTTTCATCCGTGCAAAGCAAGTTTTCATGGAAAGTGATGAGTCTGATATTTATTGGTTTTTTTTCGGACTCATCTGGGCTTATTATCTTGCATGTGCACTATTTTTTCAATTGGAAAAGTTATATTTTTTTTTAGATCTTCACTTGACCATTTTGTGCACTGTTTTGGCCCAAGGGTGTGCATTTGCGCATTCTATTGTTGGGGGTAAGCACATGGTGCTCCCCATGGCTCTTTCCTGTTATTTTCTTTGCTGTATATTTATTGCTGGGAGCTTGTGCTCCAGTTTTGGTTTTGTTGTGCAGGTGGTCCGTTTTCCCCAAGGCAAGAATTATGTTTTGAGTAAAATGCACGGTCGTGCGTTTTATTCGCGCACAGTTTGATCCCGATTGTGTGTTTTGTTCCGCTGGAAGAACGTCGAGTTGAGCTAGACGAATTTCGTCGAGCTAAGTTCGACGATCCTCACGCACGGTTGACGCATGGTTTCATCGTAACCATGCGCGAAGGAAACGCACAGTTTTCCTGTGGCTTTCTATTTTGTTTCTTTTTGTGGTTTATCGTGCGCTTTGTTCACGCACGGGCGGCAACACCCGTGCGCGAGTAAAACGCACGGTTCCCTTGTAGTGTCCTGAATTCCTGTTCTGTTGCTACCCGTGCGATTTCCTTCTCGCACGGACGGAAACGTCCGTGCGCGAGTAAAACGCACAGGTCAATGCTTCTCCTTCCGCAGGCTTGTTCTGGAAGTTAATATCACACAGTTTGTGCACGGTCCTACGAAAAACCGTGTGTGCCTATTTTTCTGACTTGCTTTTATTTAAAGAGCAGATTTCTTCTTCTTCTAGAGGGATTCCAATGCAGTCCGACCCAACCACCCTTTTCTGCTCTTTTGAGCGGGGAAATCTTCCCTCTGGCCACCATTTTCTCTCTCCTCCTTGGAGAGTTGATCCGGCCACCATTTCTCTTCCAAGAGCTTGTAAAAGCTTCATCTCTGGCCATCATTGTCATCTCCAAGCTCCATTTCAAGCTCATAGGTTGCTGCATCTGTGGAGTTCTCTGGATAGATCTGGCCTAGCGATTATTCACGAAGAAGATGGGTTATTGGAAGGAAGTAACAGCCCTTCTGGACCCCGGATGTCATCCGTAGACCGAGACCGGACAAGGGCTGACAACCCTTGACTCTGGTCGCGAATCTCAGAAAGCCTTCGTGAGTTTGGTTGTTTATCTTCCCCTTCACTTGTAGTATTTCTTTTTCTATATATTTGGTTGTTGGAATGATGCGTAAGAACATTGATAGCTTGAATATTTCAGCATGTCTAAGTGTTGATATATTTAAGTTCTGGATATTGTTTTTGAACTTCAGATTTTCTCTTGTTCAAGTTGTGATTGTGTCGTCCTAGCGATTGCTGGAAGAGTGCGTTGTGAAGAGTTGATCGCGACCCTCATTAGCTCATCCATCTTCCGTATTACTCTCTTGAGTAATCCACCAAAGAGACGCGGTGACGGCGACCCACAATACTTTTCTTATTGTGGTTAACTTAGGAATCCCAACCAAAACCCCCTTGGTTTACGTTAACACTTGCAATCACCTTTTCAATCGAGAAATCACACTCCCTACTTGCACTCCTCAAGAGATCGATATTCGGGGATTCAACTCCTCAATTTTATTACTTGACAGCGACTGGTACACTTGCCACAACGCATCAAGTTTTTGGTACCGTTGTCGGGGAGTGCTACCATTGTGTGTATTTTTCTTTTGAAAAACTTTGCAAGTGTTGTTGGTATTTTTGAAACATTTTTTTGTGTTGTATGATAGATCCCAACTCAAGTGAAAGGGTTGAAGATCTTATGGTTGAGCTAGAAACTGCACGTGCGAGGCGAGCTCGCCTGCGTGCTGCTTCTACTGAAGAAAGAATGGAGAATAATGGCCTAGGAGGAAATGGCCAAGGAGAACGGGTTGTTGCTGACCAAGAGGTGGTCCAGCCACGCGTTAGGACAATGCGTGATTTCACAACCCCGACTGCAGGAAGTGTTTACCCTGGCTTCGGGCCAGCCATCGTAAACAACCACTTTGAGATAAAACCCGACATCCTGAATATGATCAGGAATAATACGCAGTTCTCAGGATTGCCGAGTGAGGACCCACAACTCCATCTGGCGGAGTTCTCGGAGATTTGTGGCACATTCCGGTATGCTGGAATTTCTGACGACGTTGTTAAGCTGAGGTTGTTCCCGTTCTCATTGAGGGACAAGGCAAAGACCTGGTTGCATACCATTGTTCCAGGGACTGCTACTACTTGGGAGGCATTGTCCTCTATGTTCTTGGCAAAGTTCCACCCGGTGGATAAGATAGTGAATGCTCGGAGGGATATTGCAACCTTCCGGCAACTAGACCATGAGACGTTATCCGAGGCATGGGAGAGATTCTTGGAACTGCAGCGTTGATGCCCAGAGCACAGCTGTTAGCCATGGAATCTGGTTGAAATATTTTATTTTGGTATTGGGTCTAATTTCAGGGCAATGATCGACGCAGCTGCTGGTGGCACGATAATGAACTTATCTCTGGAAGAGGCTTTGAGGTTACTTTGAGATACCACCTCCCATATCACTTATTGGACTGCCGGGAGAAATGCCCCTGGAGGGGCGAGGACTTTGTTTGAAGTTAACGATGTGGTGCAGCAATCGGAAGCGAGCCATCACACTTTAGATGAAAGGAATATGTTGACCAGATCGGCCCCTCCTCCAGCTCGGTATATGTACATATCTTGTCAAGGTTGTGATAACCGCTGGAGAAAGCATTGCTGAGCCGTCAGGTATAATGTCTGATGAAAATGTGAATTTTATAAATAGTCAAAATCGCAATGTTCCTTTTAATAATGTTTATAACCCCAATGTGAGAAATCATCTCAATTTCTCATGGAATCAGAATGCTCCTGGTCAAAGATGGCAGGGAGGCTAGCATCAGTTTGATGCCCAAGCCACTAGTAGCCAGTCGCGACCGCCACATATGGGTTATAATCCTAACGCGCAAGGAACTCGTAAAAGTGCTTTGGAAGAAATGATGGAGAAGTTTGTGGAGATGGCCCAATCAAAATGGCCACTCAAACCGCATCTATGAGGAACTTGGAGACACAGCTGGGTCAACTGGCCCTTGCGTTCTCCGAGCATACTCGCGGCACCCTCCCTAGTGACATGGAGAAAAATCCCTGTGAGCAAGGGAAGAGTGTTGGGGATGCAGAGGAGTGCGATAATAATGGATTGGCCGTCAAATGTGAGATCAATGCTATTGAGACAATAGCTCTATGTGATTTTGGATCATCCTGCAACATTCTTGCCTTACAAGATGTTGAAAAATTAAATTTAAGTATCGAATATGATGTCCAGAAATCTCTAGTGCTAGTGGATGGATTAGTAGTAAAGACCGATGGTGAGATCAAAGATGTGGAAGTAATTATGAATGGGGTTGCTGTGGTCACTGACTTTCAGGTGTTAGGACCTATGGGTAATACGCCAGAACCCATCTTAGGACTCCCATTCCTGAAAGCCAGTGAAGCTACCTTTCAATTCAATGTGACTAGTGTCACTTTGTCTCCTAAGGTCAATCTAGCTCTACCATCTTCAACTCCCCATATTAGTTTAAATGAACATGGAGATTTTTGCAATTAAATGATTCATTATCTAACGATGTGTCTAGTGCTGCTAAGACAGGTCTTCCACTGAAGGAACGCGAGCGGGTTAAGAAAGTGATCGAACCGCTGATGGTAGCTGAAGGAGAGATAGATACGGAGTCACCTGACGTGGAGCAAGATTCCATAGAGAAGAAATGTGAGATGAGCGTGCCCGTTGATAGCGTGCAGAAAACTGAATTAAAAACTTCTATTTGTTTGAACAAAGTTTGTAAAACTATTAAACAGGTGACTTGGGTTGATCTTTCACCAGCTGCGGGTGAGGAAAGGATGCCCCCAGATGCGAAAGATAAACTTGTTACTGAATTAGTGGGTGTGATCATACCACCCTGGCGATCCCCTTTTGTGGATCTGAAACGAAAGGAGCTGCTCCTGCGCAAGGCGCAAAATTTTGCTCGTCGGCGTGAGAAGGACGAGCTTAGGGGCAGGGCAGACTCGTCTTCCCTGGGCCTTAAAGCCTTTCCTCGCCCTCATCTCGTGTGACTAGGGGGATCTATCACAAGTCAGCGTTCAGCTGAGGAGTGAAGGATCTCTGGGGTTTTCCTTTGCTGCTTTTTCTAGTTTCATTTACTGCTTACTGCTGTGTGTATTTGTATACCTTTGCCATTATGTTTTGAACTTATTCCCTGAATAATATTTATATTACTGCTAATACATGTATTTGGTCCACCGTAAGGACGGTAAAGAAAAGGGCTTGTGGGAGACAACCCAATTTTGCCGCTTTTAATTTGCTCTATTTTGCTGATGTTATTATATTCTTATAGTATGCGTGGTTGGAGATATTCTCTTATGCAGGTGGAGTTTGTTTTTGGTCGTGGACTGTCTGCTGAAATTAACGCCAATCTTCTGGTATGCTCATTTGCTGAGCATGGGGCAACCTCTTCCCTCAACTTTTATTTTTTTGTTTTTATTGCAAATCTTGGATAGATTGTTTAGTATAAGTCTGGTGGGGGAAAGTTTCACGAGTTACCTTTGTGCATGCACTTGCATACCAGAAGAGTATTTTCATTTTTAGTTTTTATTTTATCATGACAGCATTGTGCACCTACACCGCATGAGCGCGATCTTAAGCACGCGCTCGGCTCAAGTCAAATTTATTTTCTTTGTGTCACCTTTAAATTAGTGGTGCTGGCTTAGGATTTTAGGATGGAGTAGTGTGAAACTCGTGTAGTGCTCCTAATCGAGTACTCATGATATGTAGAAATAGTATAGATTTAATTTTTCTTTATGCTCATAGATTTATACTTTTCTGCATTTGTAAATATCGTTTGTACTACTCAAAAGTGTTGAATCTGGAGTAATCGAACGGTAGTGTAGGAATGAGTGTAGCCTCCACTAGCCTCGTATTGCTCGAGTCGGTTGGAAGGATCATCTTTCTCGGTGGCTAAGAACTTGCCCCAAGCTACTCTCGAAGCATTGGTGCACGGTTAGTCTAGCGTGAGCGTAATGTAGGCCATCTTTTTGGCCCGGTTGAGCCTTGTACCTATCCTAACGATAATCCTTGCTAGCTCATTTTGTGCCTACCCATCCTATTGATTTAGCCCCACTACGCGATCACCAAGGCCTTAAAGCTTTACCCAGTTGCACACCCCTATTTCGCTGTAGTAGTATGATACTTCTTCCATTGGTGTTGTGGCTGTGATGCTATTATGTGGTTGTGTGGTGAAGTTATTTTGAAAATTTGGTTGAATGTGCATTGTAAAAAAAAAATCTGGAAAAAAATATATATGTGCTGATGATATAAAAGAAGAAAGTGAAAATGTAGAGTTTGTATATAATATTGTTGTGGTGTTAGGCAGTGCGCACACCCATGTTGTCATGTTCAAGTCTGGTGGTACGGTGTACCTGCGTGTTTGGTTGGCGAGGGAATTTCTTTTGTATAAGCTCATGTGGGGATGTGCGTAGCCATCGTTCTTACCCCTTTTACATCCTTACCTACGTATATACCCAAGCCCCACTTCTACCCTAAATCCCTACGGATTTACCCTTGAGTCATACTAGCGTTCTGGAGAGAGTGTGAACGGGCAAGCGTATGGTTCCCAACAATGATGGATTTCTTTGGAGGTGATCTCGAGCCCTGGTCTTTGGCAATGCTCAGCTGAGTGGTCTGCCTACTTCTTCCTACGCATGACCGAACGATTCTCCAGAATTCTATTTTTTAGTAGTTACAATACTTATTTACACTTGTCGAAATTTATAAACTTTGGAGTATAATTAAAAATTATATATGTTATATTTTTATGCCCATGCTGTTTTTGATTTCTCGCATTACTGTATTTCTAAATTACTAAGCCAGCTAGCTGTTTTCTAGTTCACGGAGAGATGATTTGCTCGAGACGAGCAAATATTTAAGTCTAGTGGTGTGATGAGTCCGATATTTACAGGGTTTTTCGGATTCATCTGGGTTTATTATCTTGCATGTGCACTACGTTTTCAATTGGAGAAGTTATATTTTTGTTTAGATCTTCACTTGACCATATTGTGCACTATTTTGGCCAAAGGGTGTGCATTTGCGCATTCTGTTGTTGGGGTAAGCACATGGTGCTCTGCATGGCTCTTTCCTGCTATTTTCTTTGTTGTATATTTGATGTTGTGAGCTTGTGCTCCAGTTTTGGTTTTATTGTGTTGGTGGTGCATTTTCCCCAAGTCAGGAATTCTGTTTTGACAAAAACGCACGGTCGTGCATTTTATTCGAGCATGGTTTGAGCCCGATCGTGTGTTTTGTTCAGCTGGAAGAACATCGAGTTGAGTTCGACGAATTTCGTCGACCTAAGTTCGATGATCCTCACGCACTGTTGACGTACGGTTTCATCGTAACCGTGTGCGTAGGAAACACACGGCTTTCCTGTAGGTTTCTAGTTTGTTCCTTTCTGTGGTTAATTGTGCGCTTTGTTCACGCACGGGCGGCAGCTCCCGTGCACGAGTAAAACGCATGGTTCCCCTGTAGTGTCCTGAATTCCTGCTCTTTCGCTACCTGTGCGATTTCCTTCTCGCACGAATGGAAAGGTCCGTGCACGAGTAAAATGCACGGGTCAATGCTTCTCCTTCCGCATGCTTGTTCAGGAAGTTAATATCGCACGGTTTTCGTACGATCGTGCTCAAAACCGTGCGTGCCTATTTTTCTGACCTGCTTCTATTTAAAGCACGGATTTCTTCTTCTTTTGGAGGGATTTCGATCTAGTCCGACACAGCCTCCCTTTTCTGCTCTTTTGAGCGGGGAATTCTTCCCTCCAGCCACCATTTTCTCCCTCCTCCTTGGAGAGTTGATCTGGCCACCATTTCTCCTCCAAGATCTTACAAAAGCTTCATCTCCGGCCATCATTGTCATCTCCAAGCTCCAAGCTTCATTTCAAGCTCATAGGTTGATGCATCAGTGGAGTTCTCCGGATAGATCCGGCCTAGCGATTATTCACGAAGAAGACGGGTTATTGGAAGTAAGTGACAGCCCTTCTGGACCCCAGACGTCATCCGTAGACCGAGCCCGGACAAGGCCCGACAACCCTTGACTCCGACCGCGAATCTCGGAAAGCCTTCGTGTGTTTGGTTGTTTCTCTTCCCCTTCACTTGTCGTATTTCTTTTTCTGCATATTTGGGTGTTGGAATGATGTGTAATAACATTAATAGCTTGAATATTTCAGCATGTCTAAGTGTTGATATATTTTAGTTCTGGATATTGTTGTTGAACTTCAGATTTCTCTTGTTCAAGTTGTGATTGTGTCATCCTAGCGATTGCTGGAAGCGTGCGTTGCAAAGAGGTGGTCGCGACCCTCATTAGCTCATCCATCTTCTGTATTACACTCTTGAGTAATCCACCAAAGAGACGCGGTGACGACGACCCGCAATAGTTTTCTTATTGTTTTTAACTTAGGAATCCCAACCAAAACCCCCTTGGTTTACGTTAACACTTGCAATCACTTTTTGGATAGCGAAATCACACTCCCTACTTGCACTCCTCGAGAGATCGATATTCGGGGATTCAACTACTCAACTTTATTACTTGACAGCGACCAGTACACTTGCCGACGATGCATAAGCTAGCAAGAGGAGTCCTAGGGTAACAACATTTCTCCTCTCGGCTTTAGGATGCGTGCATGGCATCAACTCTTTTCTTGATTTCATTCAAGCATTTTAGGCCCCGGATCTCTCAAGTGAGAGGGATTCGGGTTATCATGGCTCAAGAGGATCCACTTGGTCGATTGTGTCCGTCCTCAATATAATATTGCATTAGAGATCCTCTCCGTTAGCGGAATAGGAATTTTGGGTGAAGCCGTAGTGGCGACCGTTAGTCCGACTCGGTGATGTTGCATAGCGAGCCTTAAGGATTGTGCAGAAATCCGTTAGCGGCAAAATGTCATTTGTGATGATGTTTTCCCCTTTTTCGTGTGATTACGTGTGGCTAGAATCGGACCGGGTGGAAATTAGAGTACACGCGGGGGCACGAGGATGGTCCGGTACAAATGTTGGATTAGGGTGGGAATGGCATGGGTTCGAGATGTGTTAAGGCGTGGTTTGTCTCTATGGTCGGCTAGCTAGCCCGTGATGTTGCAAGTCATGTGTGGAGAGTGTCCCGGCGAGATAAGTCCCCTTCCGTAGAACTAACGAGAATGCCAAGCTTTGATCAAGCATAGACGATCCCAGCTGGGTCCCGCTGGGTGTCCTTCATTGGACTTGGTCCCGATAATGGTGTCGGGTATGGGTCATCGCGAATGGGTGGGGTCTACCATGGGTTCTTAACATTGGTTTGTTTGAATGGCAGAATCTTGACGTGAGATGTCAGAGCTTGCAGGCAAGCCCGGGGTTTGAGACCCATGAGCGGGTGGGGCCTAGGCAAGAGTTTCGTGTGGTGGCTTGCATGTCGTTGGGGGTTTAATTAGAGTACACTTGTGTTTGCGGCTTGAAGGCCGATGGGGAAATTGGAAGTACCTGATGTGATGATGTGTTAGAAGCATACACTTTAGGGTGCCTTGGGTGAAACCCAGGATTGCATTCATGCTGCATTGTAGGCCCCTTTATTTTACATGCTCAACTTAGAAACATGTTTCTTGTATGAGACATCCAAACCTATTTTTATAGCTTTACATGTTATTGTATTTTGCATACGAAGTGCTGAACTGCAGGGTGATGGTGTACCCTGGGGTCCATTAGGGACGGACGGGAGGAGATGTGTTGGTTACACAATGGAGGCCAGCCTTTGCTGACCCATGTTACCACCAACTTTTACGGGGCAAGGATCACAAGCGGGACCAAGCTCACCGACCAAAAAGGCCTAAGCCTCATGAAGTGACTTCTATGCTTAGTGGATTATGTCGTTTTGAATGTTTTACTCCATGATCTATATTTACAGCTTGCATGCCGAGGTATCCTATGAGTGCTTATGCATGTTGATGATTGATATTGTTGTCATTCAGTTTTGGACGTATGATGTGTAAGGCCTTAAAGCCATTTTGATACTCTTAGCTTAGTGGATAACTTCCTGTTTAGTTATATGTTTCCGCTGTTGTAATCTAAGTTTTGATTTTACGTAGTTTATATCATCTTATAATGCTTAAGCTGTGGTGTCTGTATGTTGTGGGGCCCCAGCCTGACCCATATTATACAATCATTACAGGAAAGGTATTACACCCAGCTCCTTATAGTTCACTCCTGAACCCATAAGGACAAATTTTCTTACTAACCTTGGGGATCTGCTCAGACTATTAAGTTTACTTTGATCAACCTCCCTCTGATACCACTTGAAATTCTTGTATTCAAGGTCATCTAAACACTTAGAGGAGGGGGTGAATAGGTTTTTAGTCTTACTTCAAGTTTTTTAACTTTTAGCCTATAGTTGTACTTAGTGATTATGTTATTTTTAACTTTCAAGATAAATCACAGACGACATAGCTGTTTATAGTGGTTCCCCAATCTTGGGTACGTCCACTGTCCCTCTATGCCTTTATAACAGTGAGTTAGATCGAGCTCTTGCCCAAAAACTAGGCTCCTTATGAGCTTACAACTCGATCCTGTAGGACCACTCAGTCTCCTCCAAGGCTTACTCCTCAAACACAAGGCCTTATTGAAAGTTATTTAACTTAAGGTTAGCTAATCACCTAGAGAGGGGGTGAATATGTATTTGAGGTTTTGTTAAGTTTTTTGCTAATTTTTGAATAATCAATCTAGAGCTTGTCCTTAAATCCTGCAATAAGAAAGTACACAAGCAATACAACAAACACACAAGGAGTTATAGTGATTCCCTAATTGGGTACATCCACTTTCCGTCCCACCTATCCAACTGATTTGTTGTACTAGGAACAAACTTCACCAATATACTCCTCATAGCTTACACCTCAGGCCCTTAGCCTTACACACAGGTTCACTTCAGAAACCAAACTCAGAACCACAAGGGTTCCTACCTCAGAGCCCTGCAGAGCTCCTACAGCTTAGTGATCCACAGATCACCTACCTCAGCCTTATTTCTAAGGCCTACAACTCAGGCTCTTCAGCCCTACAGCTTCAGGCGCACAACCCTACTCACAGAGTGCTGCAACACTCCTACAACTCAGTACTCTTCCGGCCTACAACTCAGTGACACACTTATCACTGATAGCTCAGTGACTCTCCAGTCACCTAACTCGGGCACAAGGCCCTACACTCAGGCTGGGAGGACAGCCCTACCTCAGATCCACACTTGGATCCTTCCTCAGAGAGTAACACTCTCATACCTCAGGCAATTAAGCCATACAGCTCAAATCCACACTTGGATCCTACCTCAGTGACTAATTAGTCACCGACAACTCAGACACAAAGTGCCCTACACTCAGATTCAGATAACCTGAATCCAACAAGAAATTAATACAGGATGTTAAGAAAAAATAAAACAAATGACTCAGAGATTAATCTCTGAGTCTACTCGCTGGACTGAGCAGATATCAGTCCAGCTCTCTTTTGCTATAGAAGGGATGAGTCTTCTTCTACAGCTAACTTGTCCTTTGCTGCACAGATGAGCAGTTATCAGCTTGCTGAATGGATGAATTCGCTTATTTGTTCAGGACTGAACTATCTTGTTGAGTTTGAATAGCTTCAGCTATCTTCCTTTGCCTTCAGGCTTACTTTGCTGGACTTGGCTTGAAAGCTTGTTGAAGAAGATCAAGTCCAGCTGCCTGAGGTTTTCTTCCTTTTTGTATTTTCTTCGCTTGTTCTTCGTTACCCTAATTCCGTTTTCTTTTTTCCTTTTTATATGCGTTAATTTGAATCAACGGTATAAATGTGTGTGGGCCCAGCCAAGGATTGGTGAGCCCCACCTCCATCAGAAAAGGACAAAGCAGCTTTTGGCGCCACTGAAGCTTTCCTGCAACGGCTACAAGTAAGTTGACTTTAAAGACTTCAGCAATGGTCATCACCATCTACACTTAGAAAATATTTCAGAAATTCATAAAGCGTTGGGTGATGTTAAGTCACTCAATGTCATCTGTCTTGGCTCTCAGGGCTTATGTACTTGTGAATTTTCTTTGGATTTGTCTCAGCGGTTCTTTCAAAACGGTCTCGGCAGTTTCTTCTTAATAGCTGTAACAAGCTTTTGTCTCAACGCTTTCTTCTTATCAGCTGAGACAAGTTTCTATCTCAGTGATTTCTTCACAGCAGTCTCAATGCTTCCTTCTTAACATCTGAGACAAGTTTCTGTCTCAGCGCTTTCTTCTCAGCGGTCTCAAAGCTTTCTTCTCAGCAGTCTCAACGCTTTTTGCCTTAGTTAATTTTTCTGGCTTTAGCTCAATAAGTGTTGAATTACGTTCGACGATCTGTAGGTTGTGCTCAACAAACTCTGATCTTCTCAGCTGTCTCAGCGCTTTTTTCCTTATTCAATTTTTTTGGATTTAGCTCGACAAGTATTGAGCTGAGCTCGATGATCTGTAAGCTGAGCTCGACGAACTGCAAACTGAGCTCGACGAACTTCAAGCTGAGCTCGACGAACTTTGAATCCCAAGCTCTTGAGCTTATCCCAAGGAATATTTAGCTAAGCTCGACGACCAGCGAGCTGAGCTCGACGAACTACGAGCTGAGCTCGACAAATTTTGAGTTTACTACCAAACTCATTTTTCTTCACCTGTCCAATCATGGATTACCTGCATGCAAGAACTATGGCACACATCAAATACATTATATGAGTATGTCATTGACCCGTTTGACTTCTTACAAATCTGGGATATTGGGATCAATAGACCCAACAATCTCCCCCTATATGAAGAAGTCAAAACAATACAGGTCATTGACAACACAACATATTCATCATAGACAAAATTTAACATTAGTAGAGTGTAGAAAAGTTACCAGATGACCATATTTCTCCAGCCTGTGGAGAATTACTTACTCCCCCTAGCATGCTGTCATCCATACTATTTCACATGTCTATTCTTCTTACCCCTTTGACTCCCTTTGACTATATCCTCTCCCTTTTTGACTTCTGTAATAGGGAGCATTTTGTGGGGTTTTTCTCCCCTATCCATTTGGAGTAGATCTTCCACTTTGACTCAATCCAGTTTAGCTCTCTTCATATTTTGTTAGACTTGCTCACCCTCAACAGTTGCACACTATCTTCATAATCTGGACGAATATCATGTTCGACCTGCAAAATAAACAGTGCAGCATATGGTAGAAGAGAGAATTGAAGCTACACAAGATTCAAAATACCCAATTCAAATTTGTAGGTGTTGAACTTGGCTTCATCTATTGGCTTAGTGAAGATATCAGCCACTTGCTTGTCTGTGGAGACAAACTCAAGGGAGATGTCTTCCCTTTCCACATGTTCTCTAATGAAATGATACCTAATTTCTATATGCTTAGTCATGCTATGGGAGACAGGATTCCTAACTATAGAAATTGTACTTGTAGAATCACTAAAGAGTGGAGTTCTACTTATCTGAATATTATAATCTTGAAGTTGATGCTGGATCCACAGAAACTGAGCACAGCAGCTTCTAGCTAAAATATACTCTGACTCTGTTGTTGATATTGCAACACTTATTTGTTTTTTGCTTCTCCAAGAGACAAGCCTTCCACCTAGGAATTGACAGGAGCCAGAAGTGCTCTTCCTATCAGCCTTGAAGTATGCAAAATCTGCATCTGAATAGCCTATTAGTTCAAATTCCCCATTCCTGGGGTACCACAGTCCAAGAACTGGGGTGCCCTTAAGATATCTCAATATTCTTTTCACAGCGGTGTAGTGAGACTCTTTAGGGCAGGCCTGATACCTAGCACAGATACATGTTGCATACATAATGTCAGGCCTACTTGCAGTGAGGTAGAGAAGGTAGCCAACTATACCTCTAAACAGAGTTTAATCAATATGTGTCCCTGGATCATCTTTGCCTAAAGGCATACTTGAGCTCATGGGAGTTCTTATGGTGGAAGCATTCTCCATGCCATATTTCTTGATTATCTCCCTGGTGAAATTTGATTGAGATATGGATAGACCACCATCAGTCTGTTTTACTTGGGGTCCCAAGAAAAACTTAAATTCACCCATACTACTCATCTCAAACTTCCACTGCATAAGTCTTGCAAACTTCCTGCAGAGGTTCTCATCAGTAGAGCCAAATATTATGTCATCAACATAAATCTGGACTAGGATGATCTTGCCATTGGATTCTCTTAGGAATAGGGTCTTGTCTATCTTCCCCCTTGAGAATTTGTTATTAATAAGGAAGGTAAACTGATGAGTTGTAAATATTCGTATTTTTTGTACATTAATTAAGTCATTTTAGTTTCTTTTTATTATTTTTGTTTATTTTTCTTTAATAAATTTCTTTTTTGTTGTAAAAATTCTCTAACTTAAGTTTATTTTGGTTTCCTGCAATTTCACAGAAATTTGCCAAAAATTGCAAGTACACGCCCGTGTAATTTGGGTCACGCCCATGACCACGGCATGATACTTCAATCCCATAAAATCAGCTGTAAATCTGAAGAAAAAATGTGACACGCCCTAAGACACTCCCGTGTCATTTGACACGCCCCGTGACCAATACCTGTGTCACGCCATCGACGAATTCGCGCTCGACGATCGTCGACCGACCCGACACGCCCAGCGACATGCCCGTGACCTAGGGCATGACTCCTCCACCTGGCCCGACAAGACGGCGTGGAGACTTTTTTGACACAACCCGCGCCCAGATCGACCTCCCCGACACGCCCACCGCCATACCCGTGACCGAGGGCGTGACATCCTCGTGTACAGCCGCAAGTCAAAGCAGTCATCTAATCGTCGGATCACATCATGCATAGTGCTGACATGCCCCCCTACACGCCCGTGTCATCGGGCGTGTACTTCAAAAAATTTTCCTATAAATACGCCCATGCAGTAAGGTGTTTGGGTTCCGAATTTTGAACCATTTTGGTGATTAAGGGCTGCTGTTTGGAGTTATTTTGGGGCTATGTAAGGCTTTCCCCCTCCTTTTCAAGTTTATTTAAGCTTTTGTAATCAACTTTTTTGTTAATAAAATTATTTCTTTCCATCCTTACAATGCTTTGGAATTTCTCTGAATGCCTCATTTTCATCAATCTTATGTATTCTTGTTTTCATTTTCATTTGGGGTGTGTGCGTGTATGAGTTCATTTTTGCGGAATTTATGCTTTAAAATGAAAAATTGTTTGCTTTACTTTCATTTTTATCAAAATTACTAGTCGTTATAGCCATTTTTCTTATCATACTCTTTAGAATTGGTTAGACTTAGGATTTTTATGCTTTTATATTCATTCTTATGAATTTGTAAATGATTTCAAAAGTGGTTTTCATTACTCTTTAACTTGAATTTTCCTTTTTTAGGTTATAAAATTTGTGCTTCTTTTTAACTTTCTTCCACTTTTTCAACTCTTTTACAAAGATATAAGAATGGATTATGCGTTATTTTAATTTTTCAACAACTTTGATTTTCGCATTTACTTTAAAAGCTTTTTGCTCAAACAATTTTTATTTCTACTTTTTATGCATTTCCATCAAATCCTAACGGTAAAAATGTAAACATTTTAATTTTTCAAGCACTTACTTTTCTCGCATTAATTTGAAAACTCATTTGCTCAAATAATTTTTATTTTGTCTTTTTATGCATTTCTACCACATTCTAGCGATAGAAATGTAATTCTTTTACTTTTTTGATAACTTTGTTTTCCTTATTTATTTGCTTGCGTGCGTGCGTGTATGACATAATTTTTTATCATTTTCTTTCATTTTTGTCGAGTGTGTGAGTGTGTTTTTCTTTTCAGTAGAGTGGGTGCTTTTTTATTTCAAGTAGAGTGCGTTGGAGTTTCTCAATTCAGTAAAGTGTGTGTGTGTGTGTGTGTGTGTGTGTGCGCGTTTTCATTTATGCAAGTGTGTGTGTGTGCATTTTCATTTATGCAAGTGTTTGTGTGTGTGTGTTTTCATTTATGTAGAGCGTGTGAGTATTTACTTTCTGTAGAGTGAGTGCATGTGTTGCATTTATTTTCTCCTACTCGTTTGAGTAGGACTCGCTTTCATTTTTCTCCTACTCAATTGAGTAGGACTTGTGTGTGTGAGTTTTTAATTTCAGTAGAGTATGTGTGTGTGTGTGTTTTACTTTTTGCAGTGTGTGTGTGTTTTACTTTTTGCAGTGTGTGTGTGTGTTTTAATTTCTGAAGTGAGTGTCTGTTTTAATTTCAGTAGAGTACGTGCGTGTGTGCATTTATTTTCTCCTACTCGTTTGAGTATGACTCGCTTTCATTTATCGACTACTCGTTTGAGTAGGATTTGTAATTTTCAGCTTTAATTTACCGCCTACTCATTTGAGTAGGGCTTGTCATTTCAATTATGCAATTTTCCATTTTTTGTAACTTAGTTTTTGTTTCTTTTTCTTTATTATGAGTTTGGTTGAGTGCGTGTGTTTTTACTTTTTTAGTAGATTTTCTATTTTTAATATTAGGTTATCTTATTCTTTTTTCTTATTTTTTTTTTGTAAGCCTTCAGCGCTTAGTTTAGAACTCACGCCTAACCAAACTTATAAGTCATCCCCATTCCGATGAGTGGCTAATCACTTTTAGCCCTCAGTATCGAAGAGCATTGGGATATAAAATGTTTTAAATAACTAAAGGTCTTATTTTTCAATTTAATTAAAAAACTTAAGGTTTATCCCGGGTTAACGACACGTAGAACCACATATCGATGTGTGGGCTCTATTTATGTTATCCATATGCTAGCTAGCCGAGAGGCCATGCGTATGGACTGATCACCCCTGGGTAAAGAGAGTTCTGCACTAACCCTCGAGAAAGGAGGCGTGCTAACTCTACCGGATTGGGTTCTTCACCCAATAGCGGGGTTCTTAGCGTACTGCGGGCATTAAGAGGAACCCTTCGTTGGATGAGAGCTCGGTCGAAAAGCCTTAATATCCAGGTGAGAGATATTCCTAGAGATAGGTGAGCTCATACTTTTGGAACCTCCATGACCAAGTTTTCGCTTTAATTAAATTGAAACCTAAGATCTCTAATTTTTCAAATCTATTTTACTCCTAACGTAATTCGATATCGAGTGTTATCTCTTCATCGACTTTATTCTTAATCTATTTCCAACTTTTTATTTAAAATCGATAACTTAAATACTTCGGTAAAATAATAGTGCTTTCAGAGAAGTAGGGATAATCAACCCATTCCCGGGAAATTTACTATCTGGATATTCTCCTGAATATCCTATATTACTTGCGATAGGTGCACTTGCCTATAATTCGCCGCGTGAAATCCGGACCCGCCATGCTCCCTAGATAATTTAGAGTCGGGCTTCGCGCGTATTAAGTGTTTGGCGCCGTTGTCGGGGACTCTCCGTTTTGTTATTTTGAAATCTGAAGTCTATTACTTTTACCTATATTTCTGAAAACTCAAAAAAAAAACTTAAAAACTTTACTTAAAATCCAAAAAAAGAAAGTTAATTTTCTAGTTTATATTTTAGGGTGTATGACCCGTGGACAACCTTCGGAGTCCGAACATTTGGATTTCGATCCTGAGATCGAACGCTCACTTGCGCGTATTCAGTCTCAACACCGAAATCCCTCTTTAGATCCTGAAGAATCCGTCGGAGAACCCTCTGTCATTGCTATGGCTGACCCTAATCCAAACGCGGTCGTCGAGCGTACAATGTCTTATTACGCCTGACCGAATTTGGACGATATTGGGTCCAGTATTGTTTGCCCGACGGTGGAGAATAATAATTTTGAGATCAAATCGAGCGTTATCAAAATGATCCAAAATGTCGTGCAGTTCTATGGACTACCGGATGAGGACCCGAACGTTCATTTGTCTAGTTTTTTGGAAATCTGCGATGCCTTTAAGATTAATGGCGTCACTGATGACGCAATTCGATTGCACCTTTTTCCATTCTCCTTAAGATCTAAAGCTAAAGCGTGGTTGAATTCCCTCCCACGAGGATGTATCACCACCTAGGCCGAGCTTGCAGAACTATTCTTAACAAAGTATTTTCCGCCCGCCGAAACTGCAAAGTTATAGGCGGACATTTCTTCGTTTGTGCAGAACGATTCTGAGTCACTATTCGAGACTTGGGAGTGGTTTAAATAATTCCTCCGCAGGTGTCCACACCACGCGCTGCCTGCGTGGTTGCTGGTACAAATCTTCTACAATGGGCTTAACTATCAGACGTGTCAAATGATTGACGTGGTTGCTGGGGGCACTCTGAATAATAAGACCCCCAATGCTGCCCAAGCTCTTATTGAAGAGATGGCTATGAACGCCTACCAATAGAACGACCCGCGGGGACGTCCCAAGCAGGCAGCCGACCTCTTCAAAGTGGATGCCACTGCCCACTTAGCCCTTCAAGTTGAAAGGCTGACGAAGCAGGTGGCGGAGATGTTTGTTACCTCCTCCACTCCGCCTTGGGTGATTCCCTCTAATGTCAGCGTAGTTAATGAGTTCATAGACTACATGGGAAATGTTGGGCGACCTTCCTTCAACCCCAACAACGACCCTTATAGCAATAACTATAATCCGGGTTGGAGGAACCACCCCAACTTCTCATGGAGAAATGCGAATAATGCGCAGCGCCCGCCCAATTCTTATGCGCCCGAATTTCTGCCGCCTCCCCCTCTTCCAAAACCCTCCCCGATAGAGTAAAATTTTTCTAAATACATAGCTTCCATTGAATCAAATATCTGAAACATAACCAGATTGCTAAAAAACTTAGAACTCCAGGTTGGACAGCTAGCGCAAATAATGTCCGAGCGCGCTCTCGGGGCACTACCGGGAAATACAGAGCCCAATCCGTGGGAGAATATCAACGTTATAACCCTCCGTAGTGGAAAGGAGGTGATCGATCCAAAATGGATCGATCCGTAGGTACATATTTCACCTCCGGCCCCTCTTCCCCCTTCTTCGATTACGCCACCTTTACAAATTTTACACGAAAAAATTATTAAAACGCCCTTGCCGTATCCACATAAGCTCGATTGTGAGCGTAAGTACGCGCAGTACAAAAAATTTATTTTATTACTAAAACAAATTCATATTAATCTTCTCTTTTGCGAGGCAATCTCGCAGATGCCTAAGTATGCAAAATATTTAAAACAACTTCTTTCTAATAAACAAAAATTAGAAAATATTTTGCATATATCTCTGAATGCTGACTGCTTAGAGGCTCTTACTAATAAATTGCCCCTTAAACGAAATGACCCGGGACGGTTCTCCATCCCGTGCCTTTTGGGCAATATATTAGTAAAATACGCTCTTGTAGATTTAGGCGCAAGCATTAATTTGATGTCGTTCTTGCTCTTTCAAAAATTAGGTTTGGGTACTCCGACCCTTACTAAAATGCAAATCTAACTAGCGGATCGCTCGGTTAAGTTTCCCGTCGGGGTAGAGGAGGACGTACTTGTCCGACTTGATAAGTTTATCTTTCTGGTATACTTCGTCATCTTGGACATCGAGGAGGACACCGATGTACCAATTATACTCAGTCTCCCTTTCCTCGCCACCTCCCGTGCATTAATTGATGTAAGTAACGATCTCCTCCTCCTTCGAGTAGGAGATGATGAAGTTACTTTCTCTATTAATCCCTCCATAGGAGACTCGTCATCGAGCGATGACTTTTGTTATAATTTAGATACCTATCTCGGAGATTGTTCTTCCCCTATTTTCGAGTCTACTTTTTTAAACAACGACATTTTTGCGCTCAAAAATTTTATCTGCGAAGAGGATAACCCTCCTAATTTGTCTTTCGAACCTTTTGGATCGAACGACATTAAAATTAAAACCTCGTTAGAAGAACCGCCCTGCCTTGAACTCAAACCCCTACCTGATTCACTCAAATACGCCTTTTGGGGAAAAGATGATACCCTCTCTATTATCATTTCTTCGCTTTGAGCGATTCGGAGACTTCCGATTTATTTGTAGTTTTACTTAAACATCGCCACGCAATTGCGTGGCAAATTTCCGATCTAAAAGGGATTAACCCTTCTTTCTGCACCCATAAGATTTTCCTTCACGATAATTGCCGCAAAACTATTTAGCCGGAGCGACGTCTTAACCCAAACATGAAAGACGTCGTTAAGGCCGAAAATATTAAATTATTAGATGCGGGGATTATTTATCCTATATCGGATAACACTTGGGTTAGTCCCGTTCACGTGGGGCCCAAAAAGGGCGATCTTATCGTAGTGGAAAACGAGCATAATGAACTCGTCCCAACTCGTACTGTTACGGGTTTGCGGGTGTGCATCGATTATAGAAAACTAAATGTTGCCACCTGTAAGGATCATTTCTCACTACCATTCTTAGACCAAATTCTGGAGTGTTTATCCAGTTATCCGTATTTTTGTTTTCTTGATGGATTATTGGGGTTTTTCCAAATCCCCATTTCCCCCGATGACCAAGAGAAAACAACTTTTACCTGGCCGTTTGGTACTTTCGCATACCGAAGAATGCCATTTGGCCTCTGCAACGCACCAGCTACATTCTAAAGATGTATGCTGGCAATCTTTGGCGAGCTGGTAGGAGACATTATGGAAGTCTTTATGGATAACTTCTCTGTTTTCGGATGCTCTTTCTCATCTTGACTTCGTAATTTAGATCGTGTCCTTCAGCGATGCGAGGACACGCATCTTGTTTTAAATTGGGGAAAATGTAACTTTATGGTTCGAGAAGGTTTGGTTCTCGGCCATAAGATTTTGTCTAAGGGAATGGAGGTCGATAAGACCAAAGTTGAAATTATCAAAAAACTTCCCCCACCTTCTAACATTAAATCTATTAGGAGTTTCTTAGGTCACGCGGGCTTTTATAGACGTTTCATTCAAGATTTTTCAAAAATAACAAAGCCTCTTTCTCGCATCTTGGAAAAGGAATCAAATTTTGTCTTTGATAGCGAATGCGAGTCTGCATTTAATTTTATAAAACAAAAACTTATCAATTCACCCATTTTAGTGGCGCCCGATTGGACCCTTCCGTTCGAAATTATGTGCGACGCTAGTGATATTGTCGTAGGTGTCGTTCTTGGCCAACGTATAAACAAATATTTTCTTCCTATTTACTATGCTAGCACGACGCTCACTTCCGCACAAGGAAATTACACTACAACAGAAAAGGAACTTTTAGCCGTCGTTTTTGCTTTTGATAAATTTTGCTCGTATATAATGCTATCTAAAGTTATCGTATTTACCGACCACTCCGCCTTAAAATATTTGTTAGCAAAAACGGACGCCAAAACCCACCTTCTTTGATGGATCCTCCTCCTGCAAGAATTTGATTTAGAGATCTAGGATAAGAAGGACGCGGAAAATTTAGCAGCCGATCACCTCTCCTGCTTAGAAAATCTCGGTGCGGAAGCGCTCGTCGAATCTGACATAAATGACAGATTCCCTAAGGAACGCCTCCTAACCATAAATATTAGTTCTTCTTCCCCGCCTTGGTTCGCAGATTTTGCGAACTATATAGTTGCGCGGGTGCTCCCAAAAGACTTTTCGAGCTAGCAAAAGAAGAAATTCTTTTTTTACTTGAAATATTTCTTTTGGGAGGACCCTTTTTCTTTTTCATATCTGCTCTGACCAAGTGGTCCAAAGATGCGTCGCGGGTGTGGAGTGCACGCAAATTTTTAGGCACTGCCACGAGGGTCCGGCTGGTGGGCATTATCAAGCTAACCGAACCGCGCGGAAGGCGCTGGAGGCGGGCTTCTTTTGGCCCACTCTATTCAAAGACGCTCACAATTTTGTTCGCGCCTGCGATAGCTGCCAGCGGTCGGGTAACATCTCTCGTCGCGACGAGATGCCCCAAAATTTGTTTTTAGAATGCGAAGTCTTCGATTTATGGGGCATCGATTTCATTGGCCCCAACCTCCATCTTTTAAAAATAATTATATTTTAGTGGCTGTCGACTACGTATCGAGGTGGGCGGAAGCGCAAGTTTTCCCCCACCAACTATGCACGAGTCATTGTTACTTTTCTTAAAAAACTATTTTCCCGCTCCGGCACACCTCGCGCTATTATAAGCGATAGGGGGACGCATTTCTGCAACATCAGATGTCTAAGACGTTAGCTAAATATGGTGTCATGCAAAAACTTGCCACCCCCTATAACCCGCAAACTAGTGGCCAAGTTGAGGTAGTAAATCGAGAGATTAAGCGTATATTAGAGAAAACTGTTTCACTTAATAGGAAAGATTGGTACATCAAACTTGACGATACGTTGTGGGCATATCGTACCGCATACAAAACCTCAATTGGGTGTACGTCGTATCGATTAGTCTACGGCAAAGCGTGTCATCTCCCCATAGAATTAGAACATCGTGCACTTTGGGCTTTAAAACTTTTAAATCTCGACGCTAACTTAGCCGATCAAAATAGAAAATTGCAACTAAACTAGCTCGATGAATGGCGTGCAAACGCTTATGAGAGCAATTAGTTCTATAAGGAGCGTTCTAAGTTTTACCACGACCGAAAAATCAAGACCCAAAAAACTTTTTCTTCGGGTGATCTTGTCCTTCTATATAATTCATGACTTAGACTTTTTCTCGGTAAACTAAAATCACGTTGGTCCGGCCCCTTCAAAGTTGAAGAGGTTTGGCCATATGGGACCGTACTCATCTCCCACCCGAAAAAAGGCTCGTTTAAAGTGAACGGTCATCGCTTAAAATTATATATAGTCGGTGATCCTGTGGGCGGTAATTTCGAATCCATAACCCTCCTCGATATATAAACCGCCACCATAATCAAGCTACATGACTATAAACAAAGCGCTCCTGGGAGAAACCCCATGTTTATCTTTTTCGCTATTTATTTATATTTTTTCTTTGCTCTTTTTTCTTAATAAAGCAGGGTTCCTAACCTGGGCCTCCCCAACCTCCTTTCAGGGAAGCTTCTACCCCCCCCCCCCCCCCCTCTCTTTATTTTCTTTGTACCTATTGCATTTTCTCCTTATTCTGCATACTTACGTTGCAACATTGGGGACAATGTTGGACTTAAGTATGAGGGTATTTTCTTGCTGTATTTTCTGCACTTTTACTTTCTGCACTCCAACAATATAAAAAAACAAAACAAAACAAAAAATTTCCTTTAACAAAAATTCCAAAAAAAATATATAACAAAAAATTTCGAAAAAATTATAAAACAAAACAATTCCAACGAAAAAAAAAATCCTTTAACAAAAATTCCAAAAAAAATTATAAAATAAAAAATTCCACAAAAATTATAAAACAAAAACAATTCCAAAAGAAATTACAATACAAAAAATCCAAATAACATCTTATTTTTATTTTGTAAATAATTTTGTAAAAACTTTATGCGCATATCTTTCTATAAATATTTGTAAATAACTTTTCTCTCTTTCCACTCTTCCTTTCTTTCTTTTCTTTGTAAATAACTTTTCTCTCTTTCCTTATTTTGTAAATATTTGCTTATAAAAAAAATCAAAAATACAAAAAAACATTTTAGAACAAAATAGTTCAAACAATATATATATCTTATCGCTTTTTTGGTATGTATATAATAACAAAATTAAACACAAAACACACAAAAAATAAGATAATAAGTCAAAAATTTTAAAAAAAGAGTGTCAAATAAAACAAAAATTCCAAAAAAAGATAATAAATTAAAAACACAAAAAATAATGAAAGCTCTAAAAATCCTAAAAATTTTATAAATCAAATATTCCATTCTTAACCCTTTTTGCTCACCAAAAATTTTGTTGTGAGTTTATTTATATGCGAATTTCATTAATTCTTTGTTTACTATCTATTTATTAATTAGAGATTGGTAGATTTAAATATTCGATGTTAAGTTTTAAAGCATTTATTTATGCTTTGTTCTTAAGATAGGGGACTTTTTTAGGCACTACTTCTAATTTATCTAAAATAGAGGCATGTTTATTATGTTAGAAAAAACAACTACATAGTTCAATTATTTCTACTTCAAGTTTTTTTAGAAACACGGGAACGTTCAATTTATAAAGGCTGCTCTCAAATTTATTTTTATTAAAATCTAGTTTTATTTTTGAAACAACACATCTCCCCATATTTTATCCTTAAAAGAACCTATGTCAATGGGAATAACATTTCATTCCGTAAACATAGACATCTAATATTTGAAAAGATTATATGTTACAAGAGGATAAAATTCATTACTCCTATACATATACATTGGGTTATATGAAGTTGTACAAAAACATTTACTATTACATGTTATGGAAAATAAGACTTCGTTTTCCTAAACATCCTTATTCAAAAAAAATTTGCGTTCGAGGTTTGAAAAAAATATACCTCACCTCCTCCAAAGCCCTCTTCATTAACCAAAACAATCCTCTTAGCCATCTTCAATGATTCTAGACTTAAAATAAAAATCTTTTTGAGAGCATAATTTTTAAATTGCATTATTTCCTTTAAGCTCTTAATCTAAAGTTCCTATAATTCCAATATATTTTTGTTAACTAACGATTACAATTTTTGCTTGTTATTTGGCTACTTCAGGAAGTCCTTTTGGCCAAATTTTTTCCTCTATTTAAATCAATTCCATGATTTAGGACTTAACTCTTATACCCTTGATAATTACTTTGATCTCTCTTTTAATTAATTCAAGCGGTAACTAAACTTAGGATTTTTTTCAATTCCTTATAAGTACATCTCCAACTTTTGCTCTGGAATAGCAAAAGCTTAAGTATGGGGGTATTTGATAAGTTGTAAATATTTGTATTTTATGTACATTAATTAAGTCATTTTAGTTTCTTTTTGTTATTTTTGTTTGTTTTTCTTTAATAAATTGCTTCTTTGTTGTAAAAATTCTCTAACTTAAGTTTATTTTTGTTTCCTGCAATTTCACAGAAATCTACCAAAAATTGCAAGTACACGCCCGTGTACTTTGGGTCACGCCTGTGACCAGGGCGTGATACTTCAATCCCGTGAAATCAGCCGCAAATCAGAAGAAAAAATGTGACACGCCCTAAGACATGTCTGTGTCATTTGACACGCCCCGTGACCAAGACCCATGTCACGTCATCACGAATTCGCGCTCGACGATCGTCGACCGACCCGACATGCCCAGCGACACGCTCGTGACCTAGGGCATGACTCCTCCACCTGGCCCGACAAGACGGTATGGCGACTTTTTTGACACAACCCGTGCCCAGATCGACCTCCCCGACACGCGCACCGTCACGCCCGTGACCGAGGGCATGACATCCTCATGTACAGTCGCAAGTCAAAGCAGTTGTCTAATCGCCGGATCACATCACACACAGTGCTGACATGCCCCACCTACACGCACGTGTCACCGGGCGTGTACTTCAAAAATTTTGCCTATAAATAGGCCCTTGCTGTAAGGTGTTTGGGTTCCGAATTTTGAACCATTTTGGTGATTAAGGGCTGCTATTTGGAGTTGTTTTGGGGCTATGTAAGGAATCTTCCCCCTCATTTTCAAGTTTGTTTAAACTTTTGTAATCAACTTTTTTGTTAATAAAATCATTTCTTTTCATTCTTACAATGCTTTGGAATTTCTCTGAATGCCTCTTTTTCATCAATCTTATGTATTCTTGTTTTTATTTTCATTTGGGGTGTGTGTATGAGTTCATTTTTGCGGAATTTATGCTTTAAAATGAAAAATTATTTGTTTTACTTTCATTTTTATCAAAATTACTAGTCGTTGTTATAGTCATTTTTCTTATCATACTCTTTAGAATTGGTTAGACTTAGGATTTTTTTGCTTTTATATTCGTTCGTATGAATTTGTAAATGATTTCAAAGTGGTTTTCATTACTCTTTAACTTGAATTTTTCCTTTTTTAGGTTATAAAATTTTTGCTTCTTTTTAACTTTCTTCCACTTTTTAAACTCTTTTACAAAGATATAAGAATGGATTATGCGTTATTTTAATTTTTCAACAACTTTGATTTTCGCATTTACTTAAAAAGCTTTTTGCTCAAAAAATTTTTATTTCTACTTTTTATGCATTTTCATCAAATCCTAACGGTAAAAATGTAAATGTTTTAATTTTTCAAGCACTTACTTTTTTGGCATTAATTTGAAAACTCATTTGCTCAAATAAATTTTTTTTTCTTTTTATGCATTTCTACCACATTCTAGCGGTAGAAATGCAGTTCTTTTAATTTTTCGATAACTTTGTTTTCCTTATTCATTGGCTTGCGTGCGTGCGTGTATGAGATAATGTTTTATCATTTTCTTTTATTTTTGTCGAGTGTGTGTGTTTTTCTTTTCAGTAGAGTGGGTGCATTTTTATTTCAAGTAGAGTGTGTTGGAGTTTCTCAATTCAAAAAAGTGTGTGTGTGTGTGTGTGTGTGTGTGTGTGTGTGTGTGTGTGTGTGTGTGTGTGTGTGTGTGTGTGTGTTTTCATTTATGCAAGTGTGTGTGAGAGTTTTCTTTTATGAACGTGTGTGTGTGTGTGTGTGTGTGTGTGTGTGTGTGTGTGTGTGTGTGTGTGTGTGTGTGTGTGTGTGTGTGTGTGTGTGTGTGTGTGTGTGTGTGTGTGTGTGTGTGTGTGTTTTTATATAGAGTGTGTGAGTATTTACTTTTTGTAGAGTGAGTGTGTGTGTTTCATTTATTTTCTCCTACTCGTTTGAGTATGACTCGCTTTCATTTTTCGCCTACTCAATTGAGTAGAACTTTTGGGTGTGAGTTTTTAATTTCAGTAGAGTGTGTGTGTGTGTGTGTGTGTGTGTTTTACTTTTTGCAGTGTGTGTGCGTTTTACTTTTTTCAGTGTGTGTGCGTTTTAATTTCTGTAATGAGTGTGTGTTTTAATTTCAGTAGAGTGCGTGTGTGCATTTATTTTCTCCTACTCGTTTGAGTAGGACTCGCTTTCATTTACCGTCTACTCGTTTGATTAGGACTTACAATTTTCAGCTTTAATTTACCGCCTACTCGTTTGAGTAGGACTTTTCATTTCAATTATGCAATTTTCCCTTTTTTGTAACTTAGTTTTGTTTCTTTTTCTTTATTATGAGTTTGGTTGAGTGTGTTTTTACTTTTTTAGTAGATTTTCTATTTCTATTATTAGGTTATCTTATTTTTTTTGTAACCCTTCAGTGCTTAGTTTAGAACTCACGCCTAACCAAACTCATAAGTCATCCTCATTCCGATGAGTGGCTAATCGCTTTTAGCCCTCAGTATCGAAGAGCATTGGGATATAAAATGTTTCAAATAACTAAAGGTCTTATTTTTCTATTTAATTAAAAAACTTAAGGTTTAACCCAGGTTAATGACGCGTAGAACCACATATCGATGTGTGGGCTCTATTTTCGTTATACATATGCTAGCTAGCCGAGAGGTCATGTGTATAGACTGATCACCCCTAGGTAAAGAGAGTTCTGCACTAACCCTCGAGAGAGGAGGCGCACTAACTCTACCGGATTGGGTTCCCCACCCAATAGCGGGGTTCTTAGCATACTGTGGGAATTAAGAGGAATCCTTCGTCGGACGAGAGCCCGGACGAATAGCCTTAATGGCCAGGTGAGCGGTATTCCTAGAGATAGGTGAGCTCATACTTTTGGAACCTCCACAGCCAAGTTTCCGCTTTAATTAAATTAAAACCTAAGATCTCTAATTTTTCAAATCTATTTAACTCCTAACGTAATTCGATACCGAGTATTCTCTTCATCAACTTTATTCTTAATCTATTTCTAATGTCATGCCCCTAAGTGAAGAAGGGACAGAGAAAGAAGCAATCTGAGTAGATAAGGAATTGATGGAAAGAATTAGAGGTGCAATGGCATCCTCTATGAGAGATTTGATGGTTGGAGTGAGAAGAGAGATGATGGTAGATGGATCAGATGAGGAAGATGGGAGGGAAGAAGTGGTGATACCACAAGAAGTACAGACATTTAAGGAAGTGGATGGAGGAGAAGGTAGAATTGGAGGTATGATGATGGATGTGATATCCATAGGAGTGTTATCAGCAAGTAGAGATTGTGGAGAATTATGTATTGGTGATTGTATTGGTGATGGGGATGGTGTTGGTGTTGTGAGGAGATTGAAGGTGGGAGACATTTGTGTAGATATAGAAGTGATGAATGGAATCTCCTGAGGGTGGTGAGGTAGAGGAGATTGAGGTAGTGAGGTATGAGGTGGAGAAGGAAGTATGGTAGAATCTGAAACCAAAGGAGGAGGAAGAATCTCTGGTGCTTGTTCAGTAGGTTAAGGAGTGACTACTATAGTCCTTGTGTCCTCTGAAGTCCTTAAGAAAGAGGAGGCTCTGGAGGGCTTTGAGATGGTCCTCTCCCATTTTCCAAAGAGAGCTGAGGTCAGTCTCTTGGAAGTATTGATGAAAACTATTGGAGAGACCAACAGTTGAGGACATTTCTCCTGGAGGAAAATGCCCAGAATCCTCCCAAAGCAGACTTCTCTTTTATTATTTTTCTTATTAATCAAATCAAACAAAATGTTGCCCCAATTTACTGATTTCTTATTTACCAGGGCACTCATCAGAAGGAATTGGTGCCTGGTAATATAGTCATGGGCGGTGTGCTTCCCTAGCAGCACCTTACCTACTATGTCGGCCAGAAACTTGTACTCAACAGACAAGTTCTTTTTTTGTAACTTACTAGGGTTTCCCTCGGAGTGACCCATCTGTGTAATCATTTTACCAAACTCATCACTATCCAGTTCTATATCGTCATTTCCAATAATAAAACCAAAATCTCAGAAAGAATTTCAGGAATTAGAATCACCTCCTGTCCAGTAATGGTGCCGACTAGGGTTTGTCCGTCTAGAGAAGACGACGAGAAAACTCATTCTTTTATCTCTGCCACAGGCAGCTTCATCCTGGTATTCATCACTTTGAGAAGTTGTGGTTCATCGAACAACTTCAAAATATCTTGGAAGATTTGGTTTGTATGCTTGAAGGAGTTCACGTATATATCAAACCCAGTGTCAAACTTCATCCTGGAGAGGTTCGCCGCCAAAATCGCCATGAGAGCTCCTGCAAGGAAAAATAAGAGATCAAGTGCAAAGGAAATTGAAAGCACGGGACGGATTTTGTCTAAAACTAAGATTATAAGGTCTTTCGAAGATGAAAAGACGATCTCCGTCCAACGAAAATGAAAAGATCTTCGATCTGAGTTCGACGAAGTATTTTAATAAAAAATGAGTTCGTCGATCTCAGTCTGAAGGAGATGAATTCGATCTCAGTCTGAAGAAGATGAATAAATCATCGATCTCCGTTCGACGATAAATTCACTGAAGCAGGGATCGTCGATCTCCGGACGACGAAAACTGTTTCACTAAGAAGTGATCATCAAACTCCATTCGACGAACTCTTCACGAGGAGTTCACAGATCGTCAATCTCCGTTCGATAAACTATCAACAAATCATTGGCCACAGATAAAATTTTAATTAACTCATCTCCATTGATCATTCCTAACTGATTTAAGAAAAACAGATATTTCTTCTCATCCAATGGCTTGTTGAAGATGTCTGCTCGTTGTAAATCAGTAGAAATAAAGACAAGATTAATTTTCTTTTTATCTACACAATCTCTAACGAAATGATGTCTTCTTTCTATATGTTTGGTCCTACTATGATGTACTGGATTTTGTGCTATGGATATAGCACTACTACTATCACAATATATAATTGAATTATTTAAGTTGTATCCATAATCCAATAGTTGGTTTTGTATCCACAAAACCTGTGAGCAACAACTGCCAGCAGCTATGTATTCTGCTTCTGCAATTGATGTGGACACATAGGTTTGATTTTTACATAACTAGGATACTAGCCTATCACCAAGGAACTGGCATGTTCCTATTGTGCTTTTTTGTCCACTCTACATCCAGCATAGTCAGCATCTGAAAATCTAGTTAAGTCAAATTCTGACTCTAATGGATATAGAAGACCTAGATTTGGACAACCTTTATATATCTCAAAATCCTTTTTAGCAAAATATAGTGAAATTCTTTAGGGTTCACTTGGAACCTAGCACAAATGCATGTAGCAAACATGATGTCTGGCCTACTTGCTGTGAGATATAATAGGGACCCAACAATGGCCCTATATAACTTTTGATCAACAGATTTTCCATGCTCATCAGAATCTATCATGGCATTTGCAGCCATGGGTGTCTTCATTGTTGAGGCATCACACATCCCAAATCTTTTAATAAGATCCTTAGCATATTTAAATTAGGAGATGAAGATACCATCAGATGATTGTTTCACTTGGAGACCAAGGAAATATGAAAGTTCACCCATGCTACTCATCTTAAACTTTGAATGCATAAGGTCAGAAAACCTTTTGCATAGTTTGGGATCAGTTGAGCCAAAGATAATAACATCTACATAAATTTATACTAATAAGATTCTATCTTTATGATGCTTAATAAAAAGAGTCCTATATACAATGCCTCTAGAAAATTTATGCGTTAACAAGAAGCTAGCTAAGGTCTCATACCAAGCTCTTAGAGCTTGCTTTAAACCATAGAGAGCTTTATGCAATCTAAAGACATAAGAGCGATATGTTGGAGAGATAAAACCTGGTGGTTGCTCCACATATACTTCTTCTTTGAGTTCTCCCTTCAAAAATGCACTTTTGATATCCATTTGGTAGACTTTGAACTTTTTGAATGCAGCATATGCAAGGAAGATTCGTATGGCCTCAATCCTTGCAACAGGAGCAAATGTATGATCATAGTCAATGCCTTCCTCTTGCATATAGTCTTGTATTACTAGCCTTTCCTTGTTCCTCATAATGTTGCCTTTTGCATCCAACTTATTTCTGAACACCCATTTGGTTCCAATGACTGGTAGTCTCTGGGTCTAGGAACCAAATCTCAAACTCTACATCTCTCAAATTAATTGAGCTCCTCTTGCATTATAATGATCCAGTGGGGATCTTGCTCAGTATATTTAATGGATTGGGGATCAAGTTGAGAGAGGAAATAAGCAAACATCAAGTCAGGGTTGAGTTGATGGCTTGTTTGCATACCAGCTGAAATGTCTCCAATCACTTGAGATCTAGGATGATCTCTAAGTGTAACAAAATCAGTGGGAGGAGCTGGTTAGGCAACAGCTTGGGGAATAAATTCCTCTTGTGGAATTTCATTAGCTGTTGGATAGGGTTCAGCCACCTCTAAACTTTCTTCTTCACTTTCTTCTTCAACTTGTGGAGAGGGATGTATTGGAACCTCTTGGGTGAGGCTTAGATCATCCAATCTCTCACACAAGTGAGGTACCTGCAATGTGTTGTTGGTAGAAATTTCTTTCTCCTTATAAGACATGTTAGCTTCATCAAAAGTTACATGAACAGATTCCTCAATTTTTAAAGTAGATTTATTAAACACCCTGTAAGCTTTGCTGACTTGGGAATATCGTAAAAAAATTCCCTCTGCAGCCTTAGCTTCAAAATTTCTAATATATTTCTTGTCATTATTATGAATATAGCATATGCAACCAAATATTTTAAAATAGATGATTTTAGGTTTTTTCCCTTTGAGCAATTCATAGGGTGTCTTATTCTTAAGTTTATGTATTATGCTTCTGTTTAGTACATAGTTTGTTGTGCTCACAGCCTCTACCCAAAAGAATAGGATCATGTAAGCATCTGCAAGTAATGTACCTGCAACTTCAATTAGGGTTCTATTTTTCCTTTCTGCTACCCTATTTTGTTGAGAAGTACTAGGAGCTGAGAAGCAATGCCTGATACCTTCCTTCTCACAGAACTCTTGCATAAGAAGAGACTAAAACCCAGTACCTTGAATAGAGTACTCAATTTGTATGGTCTTGAGAAAATCTGTAAGAACCTTGAATATATCTGACTTAGATCTCAGAAAGAACACCCAAGTGAATCTTGAGAAGTCATCTACAATAACTAGAGTATAAGATTTCCCTCCTAGGCTTTGTACAGCAATAGGGCCAAAAAGGTTCATGTGTAGCAAGTATAAGATCCTAGGTGAATCACTCTTATTAACTGATTTAAAGATAGATTTAGTTTGCTTGCCTAATTGACAAGCCCTGCAGAGGCCTTCCTTCTTATAGAGACCAGAAAGCAATCCTCTAACAAGGTTGTCTTTAGATAACCTAGCAATGTTTTTCAGATTAACATGACTTAATATTTTATGTCATAAATCATTCTGATTGCTAAGAAGATTAAATAAACAAATATATGATGCTGCAGATTGAAAATTAACTACATATATGTTGTCTTGTCTATTTTCAATTAAAACGGTTTGGTTTTCTTTAGTAGAAATAATACAAGAGCTTGAGTTGAAAGATACCTGATAACCTTCATCACATAGTTGACTTATGGAGATGAGGTTATGTTTCAATCCACTTACATATGCAACCTTTTTGAAAGTAACTGCTCCAATCTTAACTTCTCCAAAGCCTTCAGTCTGGCCACAATTTGAGTCACCAAAGATCACCTTTGGTCCCAGCATGGACTTGTAATTATTTAGGTTGTCCTTGTTGTCAGTCATATGCTTGGAGCATCCACTATCTAGATACCATTGTTGATTAAAAGCTGGACAGCTCTTTACCTGTAAAGGAAACAATTAGTGGTTCTTGAACCAGATTACCTTGGGCCCTTTATTTTCCTGATATGAAAAACTTGATATAATAGAAAATTCAGGTTGAGATTTATATCCTAAGGGATGGTATCTCCTAGGTGGAATTTCCCAATTAGCAAATGGATTAACAGGTTTTCTAGTTTGATTAAAATTTATGTTAAAGTTATGGTTTTTGTTAAGTCTGACTGGGTTTGACGAAGTGTTGTAAGTTCGTCGATCGTAGTTCGACGAGATGGGATTAGATCATCGATCTCTGCTCAGAGAATGAATACATTCATTTTTTGTGCCCCAAGTTCATCGATCTCTGCTCGAAGAACCATATAGGATATATTTGTCGATCGTAGTAAGACGAATTATTATGGCTAATGTTGGCATTCATAGATCGTCGATCGGAGTTCGATGAACTAGCCACATTTCATCTATCTGAGCTCGACGAAATCTGTTGAACATTGTTTTTATTTAGATTTTTCTTATTTCTATTCTTTTGATTTTTAGATTTAAGTAAGCCTTCTGTAGGTTGCTTATTGTATATTACTTCTTTTCCTTTAGCTGAGACAAATTTTATGGGGGTTGATAATATATTTTTCTTAAGTATGGGTGGTAAGCTTGATGAAGCACCTAAGACCAGCTTGCCATTCAGTCTGGCATTGACTGTACTTGTGATGTCCATCAGCTTAAGGCTTCTCCCATTGAGAGATTCCTCAAGTTGCCTGGCCTCACATAATTCTGTTTTCAGAGAAATGATTTGTTCATTTGCTAAAACTAAATCATCCTTGAGCTTAGTGTTTTCAGCAAATAGATTATCAAATTTAGCCTGCCTATCTCTTAGCATTTTGATTTCTTTTTCAATTTTTATTAGGTCATTACATAAGGCTTTGAAATCATTTTTAAAATTAATAGAATTGAAATCAAAAGAAGAGATTACCTGATCCTCTTATGTCTCTGATTCCTCTTCTGGTTCCTCATAATGAGTTTCTGCTTGGTCTTCAGCATCAGGCCTGCTGCATGAGGCATTGATTGTCATGAGGCAGACTTCTCTTGTCTTGGTTTTTTATTCATCTTCACTGGATCTGGAAGATGAGGTCTCTTCATCAGTATCACTCCAACTTTCAACAATGAAGCCTTTCTCCTTTCTTTTATGTTTCTGGAGGAGTGTTTGCTTCAGTGTCTGCTTGAATTCTTTTTGTTTTCTTTCTCTTTTCTTCTGTCTCTTTTCTGAGCTTCTGGGCATTCGGGAAGAATGTACCCAGGCTTTCTTCATCCAAAGCAGATAATCTCCTTGGTAGGAGTTATGTCATACTTAGGTTTATCATCACTCTTGGATGGCCTTCTCCTGAAGTCTTTCTTGGCCAGTTTGTAGAACCTTTTGGCTAGCAAACTCATCAACTCTTCATTGGTTTTTGATTCTTCTGTTGCTTTAAAAGCAATATTGTGCTCCTTCCTTGAAGTGGTTGAGGCCTTCATTTCAGCAGCCTCTCTAGTCTTGATTAACTGCTCATAGGATTTTAGCTTTCTAAGGAGAGATTCATTGGATATCTCATTCAAACTTCTGGCTTCTTTGATTGGCCAGATCCTGGAATCTCAAGTGCTGGGGAAGCATATTAGGATCTTGTCATTAATCTCAGTTAAGTAGATATCACTATCCAGGGTCTTTAGTTCCTTGATGATAACATTAAGCCTGTTATACATCTCAGCCACTATTTCAGATTCCTCCTTCTTGAAGTTCTCATATTGAGATATTAGGAGGGATCTTCTGTCCTTTCTCTCATCTCTTGAGCCTACCACAATCTAGTTTAAAGAGTCCCAGATTTCTTTGGCATAAGTGCATTCAGCCACCTTTTGAAATATGTCATCTGACATAGTTTGGGATAATATATTCATAGCTTTTGCATCAGCTATTTTGGCTTTCTTCTGAGCATCAGTCCACTCAGGTGGTGGAACTGCATGAGTGCTTGAAGTTGATGTGGATGCAGCCTCTGTTGTAGGTTGAGGGAGTCCTGTCAAAATTGAATTGAAAATATCCTCATCAATAGAATTCATGTAAAGCTTGATTCTTGCCTTCCAGATTGCAAATTTATTCAAGTTGCAGACTGGACGTCTGGTGCTAGCATAATGTTTATTCTGTGTCATTGCTGTAATAACATAAAAACTAAAAAAGAGAAAAACAATCTAACAAGGATCTTAGTTCAGATGTGAATCTGTTAAACCAAAGAAAACAAGGTTATGATACCAATTGAAGGATGGTATGAAAGATACCACCTGAGGGGTTAGATCTATTTAACTCTAGAGGGGGTGAATAGAGTATTTTAAAATCCTATTATATTTTTATTACGGAATTAAAATAGTAATACTTATATGTGTAATCAGTTGGTACAAAAATAAAACTAAACTATTCAGCAAGCAACACACAATGAAAATAAGAGAGCATCACAGACGACACAAGAATTTTATAGTGGTTCCCCTAAACTTGGGTACATCCACTCTTCTACCACCCTTGTAGGAATCCACTCGGGTTTTTGATCAGGTGCCCTTCCACCAATCAGGCTTTTGCTCGGGTGCCTTGTCACCATAAGATCTAATTTAGGTAGATCAGGAAACCCTTTAGGCTTTTGATCAGGTGCCTAAAAACCAAATCAAGTATTTTGATCAGGAGACTTACAACCAAGTGTTTAACTTTTGAAGGAAGTTAAAATTCTGTGTACAGTGGGGTGAAAGAAATAAAAACTATATTTTGTCTTTTCTTTTCTCAAAGTAACTGAGAAGACTTGTCGATCCTTGATGGTGTCAAAGCTCCCCCTGAGATGAAGTTCTGTTCAGGAAAATTGAGAGCTTATAAGGGTGTATAGGTATTCTTGAAAAAGTTATCCAGAAAGTTGTAGATAGATGAAGTTGATTGTCTCTTGAAAGCTTGCTGGAAGAAGAACACTTGATGAAGACAGTGCGGAACTCTTTTTCTTGAATAATTTATTGTGTCCTATGTTTTTCAAAAACTTAACTATATCATCTGCAGCAAATAGGTCTTTGAATTTTAATTCGATTGCCTTGATTGATTGCTGAAATTTTGGAACTTGGACAACGGCTAGAAGAGCAATAAAGTAATTCATTAACTGTCCCAAGAATTAGCTATATAATGACTCTGTGAAAACCAGTAATTAATGCTGACATATAAATGGCTATATTCTGAGAATCTAAGCATTAATTACTCGGAGCAATATAAGCAATAAAATAAGCCTGATCAATTTTAAATAACTGTAGAGAATAGAAATGTTGAACTGATAATTTTCGTCGATCTGAGATCCTGGATCGTCGAACTCAACCTCTCTTTCGTCGAGCTGAGCCTTGAGATCTTGGATCGTCGAACTCAACCTCTCTTTCGTCGAGCTGAGCCCTGAGAGCTTTGAACTAAAATACATCTTTCCATATTGGTCTCTAAGATCGTCGAACAGAGATAAAGGATCATCGAACTCAAAGTCTGATAGAAGATCAGAGTTCGTCGAACGACTTCTTCAACATGAAATTTTCTGCCTTGTTCTGGTTTCTGTAATCTTCTAAGTCTTCTAAGGGCTTGGTCTAATCAATATGACTTGTTGACCTATCCTATAATCTAATGAAGACATATGGCCCTAGACTATATAATGAGGGTCAATCTATGCAACCCTAATAGTGAACCTTAACCCAAATCCTAAACACAGGTGGGGTTCCAACACAATAAACATTCCCACTCATAGTGCCTGTTAAAATGAAACTTTGGTCACTTAACCTCTTGATGTGGCACTTATCCTTGTAGAAAGAAATGTCATAACCAAGGTCACATAGTTGACTTATGCTTATGAGGTTGTGTTGTAATTTCTCCACATAAGCCACCTTTGTGATGGTGATTATGCCATTTGAGATATTACCATAACCTATGGTTATTCCCTTTTAAAAGCCTCCAAAGATGACCTTTGGTCCATTCTTTACTGGAGTGTACTCCATCAATAGCTCCTTTGTTTCAGTCATGTGCCTGGAACATCCACTGTCCAAGTACCATTTAGGGGAATGAGTACTTGAAAAGATCACAAATCATCTTACCTTAGGAGCCCAATTTCTATTGGGTCATAGGTTCATATTAACCTAAAAATAACCATGCCTTCCTACAGAAATTCTGACAGGTTGGCAACCTCTAGACACTGAAGGATTGTGCCAACAATCTACAGCATAGTGGCCCACTTTACGACAATACCAGCACTCATAGATATTATATCTCCTTTTCTATTTGGGACCAGCATTAGGCTGTACTGCTCCCTGAACAGAGGAGAGATGTGTTGCTCTATACTTTTGTCCCCTTTCAGCAGCCATTGACTGAAGAATAGTCTTTCAGCTGGTTGTTTTGGTCTTTTATGAGAGCCACCAACAGCATGTATCTTTTCAGCTAACATGCATTTGATAGCATCGGAAATTGCCATTCCAGCCTTACCAATAGATTCTCCTTGAGTCACCACTTTTGCTGGATGACTTAGATTCAGTACAGCAGTATTATCTTTGAGTTTAGGGGCTGGGGCACCAAAAATAAATGGTCCGGGATGGTCCATTTGAATTTCCTCATGAGCAGCCTTAAAGGCCTTCACATAGCTATATCTTCCACCTTGGCTAGGGCCACATTGGTCCATACCAGTGGATCTGCAATTCTTCCTAGTAACCATAACAGCTATCATGGTCATACCTGTTAGAAGGCAACAGAACTTTCTGAAAAGGAATTTGAGTCAATGAGGCTAGAGGCACAACTGGTGCCTTCCCTTTTCCCTTTTCTTTTGGATTAGAAGGTCTAGCAGGTCCCTTAAATCCTAACCCTTTCTTACCTGCTTGGGTAAGGTGGGTGTCAATTAAGGGTAGCACAGTGTTTGGCTTATAAAATTTGGTCACTAACAATTTATCATTTAGGAGATCATTTTCAAGTTTCTAGATAAGTTTCTCATTTGAGATTTTTACCACAAACTCATTGTCAATGATTTCCTTGAGCTGAGCTGCTTGCGCAGCCATGTAAGTGAGGGCTTTTTCTTGGTCCTCACACTTCCTTTTAAGGCTAAGAAGCTCTTTTGCCTATCTCTTGGCAAGTAGCTTGCACCTCTTGAATGCCTCAAGAAGTTCTCCAAACTTGGCAATTATGGAGTTGACATCATCCTCAGAGTCTGAATCCCCTTCATCTCTTGTTCATTGAGATTCAGAGGCTGACCCAACCTCATGACTTGAAATAAAAGGTTGTGATTTAGCATGTACCTGAGTTTGACCAGGCTGATCCTGGCTGCTCTCTTCATCTGTCATTTCCATCAATCCATGAGATTGAGCATCTTCTTCTTCATCTCCATCCACCTCTGAGTCACTATCTGAGTGAGACAGAGGGGCTCTGATCCCTATTCTAGCAGCAAGGTATTCTTCAGGTTCCTCTTCAGCAATAGTAATAAGACCAATGTAGGCTTCTTCTTCTTCACTATTTGACTCAGAGGAAGAGTCAGTCCAGGTCTTTTCCTTCTTAGCCACAAGGGACTTCTTTTTCTTCTTTCTCTTGTGGCTCTTCTTCACTCCTTCTTTCCTCTTCACCGGTCAGTCAGCAACTACATACCCAGGTTTATTGCAGCAGAAACAAATAATATTAGAGGAAGAATGTTTGTTAGAGTTAGAAGAAAACATGTCCTCCTTAGAGGACTTTATTCTGTGTTGTGAGGAAGAGGATGGCCTTCTTTTCTTCCAATGCTCCTTCTTCATGAATTTTTGAAACTGCCTGGATAAGGCAGCAAGGTCCTCGTATAACACCCCAAATCCCATAGTTGGGTTCAGGCTGGGCGACACGGCCTGGGATACGGGCCTGTCCTAGGGCATGTCCTGCTCCGAATGGCAGAGCAGCCTGTCGAGTGCTCGACAAAATGCACTCGACGAGTTCTCGAGAGGGAACACGCCCTGCAACACAGGCATGTTAGAGGGCGTGTCCCCCTCTGGTCAACAAACTTCACTAGTCGACATGTACGCTGGAGGCGTGTCTGATGTCGTCTAATGGTACACGACCTATGATACGGGCGTGTCACATGGCTGTGTACTTCTCTGGATTTCGCCAGGAAGTGAGGCCTTATGAACACGGGCATAACACGGGTGTGTCTCTAGGCACACGTCTTGTGACACGGGCGTGTCACATGGTTGTGTCCTGTTATGGTTGAATTGGGTGTGTGCCGCTTGAGGAACACAGCCACAGACACGGGCATATCTAAAGGCGTGTTAGGGCAACGGTCTGTGACACGGGCGTGTCACATGGCCGTGTCTTGCTCTGGGTAAGTCAGTTGTGTGCCGCTTAAGATACACGGCATGTGACACGGGCGTGTCATAGGCTGTGTCAGCCAAAAAAAGAGTTTTTAGGAAAATTTATGGTCGTCCATTTTCTTCATCTGGGATCCGATGGCCCAAACTTCTCCCTGTTGGTTAAAAGCCAGGAATGAGAAAGAGGTTCTCATTTTGCCTTGGTTTATCCTCTTTCTAAAGATGCTAGAGAGAGCAAGGAGGAGGAGGAGGAGAGGGGAGCCGGCCACCGGTGAAGCTGCTGAGTTCCGATTCGAGATCCGAGGCCAGCATTGTGAAGGCAAGGCCGCTGCGATGCTTTCCAGCCGGCTAGAATTCCATGGCTCCAAAGAGTTCGTCAAGGGTAATGATCTTCCTTTTTAGACATATGAAGTCCTTCTTTTGGCATGTGCATAAATTTCCCCCACCAGATGGTGTACTGTTAAGGGATTTCTTTGGGTTGATTCTTGGAATCCCCAATAGCATGGCATATAGATCCGGAAATGGAGTACGGAACAGGCATGCTGTGTGAAGCCCATATGGACAGGTTGGTCTGGATTGGTGATGTTGCATTTGCACACCGGAGAAGACTCTGTGGTTAAACTTGGTATCGATGGGTTGGACCTATAAAGGGCAGTAACAGGAAGTACTGGAGTGGTAGTCCAGGAAAAGACCCTTGTGATGCTTGCGATTTCAATGGGTTATGTCTGTGAAGGATAGTAGCAGGAAGTATTGGAGTGGAAGCCCAGGAAAACACCCACTAAATGCTTGTGTTGTATGCTATGAATGCTAAGGTTAGAGCTAGGGACGGAAAGTGAGTCCTATCGCTAACTCTGGGCGTAGCTCCTAGCTATCCTATGAATGTGAAGCCAGTCCCTCGGGGATGGTATGGCTGTGTGCGATCTTGGAGAGTTCTTAAAAAGCCTTCATGCCAAACAGGCAAGGTGAAACCGACCCGCGCCTTATACTTAGCCGTGAGTACGTTGGTATTCGGTGATGGCAAGGTGACTTGAGCAACAGGGGGTGGCTGATCTGTACCTGCGTTATGTCCATATGACTCGAAGACATGAAAGTGCGGTCAGTTGGAGCGCATAATGAGAGTCTTAGGCCTGCGCGCCGAAAAGACTAAATGCTCAATTTTACCGTTGGGTTTCGGCCCTAAAACAGTGGTGGGACCCTAGTCCGCCGGTACACCAAGAATGTTCCCTGAGTGCACGGAGCGTCAGGCCATGTGGCTGACGGTTGTGATAAACTGTTTGTGCGTGAGAGCACAATGTGTGATATATCTATCTCTGCATATGAATTGTTATGCCTGCAGGGAAGGAATACCACTGCCCCGGGAAAGGGGTAGGGTCGTTATAAATTGGTCAGCTGAATGCTGACTGTTATGTTGTTTTCCACTGTTGGGTGGGTTGTCCTTCTGCAGGTGCTAGAGAGCCGAGCAGGACATATAAAGGTTGAAGTCCCTGCTTCTGCTACTACTGCTAGCCCTTGAAGACTAAGTTAATAAATATTATGTTTTGTTCATGTGTGACCGGCTTGTGCGCCGATGTTTGGAATCCACACTTATAAAGAGCAACTGTATTGCCATAAGGCCAAACAACATTATATTTTGTGTACATTCCTATATAAATATGGGTATTTATATTAGTGGACATTCATGGTTGGAGTTCATCATTTATGTTAAATGCTTCTGCTTGAATGCTATGAGTTAGGATGCGCAACTCTGATATCAACCCGTGACTTCGCCACCTGTTTTGTGGCATATGGTGTGGGGCCCCGGCCGGACCTTCTATTATATGCTATATGAACGGATGGAGATGTTACATTTTTGGTATCAGCTGTCTCGGTCTTTCCCTTTTGAATTCGTGGTCGAATTCTTTTGTGGGGTGGCGTGCACATGTAAGTGCGAACCGCGTTAACACTAATGAACTCTTGAATGTCCACTTAGGAATGCAAATACACTTGTTTGAGGAACCTGCATGTTCCCATCTTGTTGTTATTGCTTGTGTGTGGTCGCTAATGTGTGTTCCTTGTTCACCTATAGGTGACTCAGAGTGGTGCTGGGCAGTCGGAGCCCCAGCATTCTGATGAGAGTATGACACCAACTGAGGTGCCTACACCTCCACCTTCTATGGAAACTGTCCGCTTAGTTGCTGAGGCGTTGTTTGCGATGTTTCAAGCATAGGCTGGTAGGCAAGCGCAGCCGGCAGTGGTGTTAGAACAGGTTACGACGAGGCCAGAACCTGTTGCGGATGTTAATCCTCGAGCAGCTGAAAGGCAGTTGAAGCAGTTCATGAGCTTCAATCCTCCTACGTTTACGGGTGTGGGATCCCCTATGCAGGCGGAGGACTGGTTGTCGCGCGTCAAGCGTATATTGACGGTGATCAGGATGGAGGAAGATCAGAAGGTCACCTTGGCCACCTTCTTATTGGAAGGAGAGGCTCAGCTTTGGTGGGACGAGATCGAGTTACATTACTTAGCGGGCGGGCAGTTAACACAAGTGTCAATTGAGGAGTTCTCGCGACTATTTCTGGCGAAGCACCTACCAGCGGCACAACGCATTGCCATGGAAAATGAATTCCAACGGCTAACGCAAGGAGAAGGTAGTGTGGAGACGTACCTGCATGAGTTCACACGGTTGGGACGGTATGCGGGCTCTATCTTCGCCGATGAACAGCGGAAAACCAATAGGTTCTACGAAGGATTGCGGGACGAGTTGCGATTCCTGCTCTCGAGTTCCGTGAACCAAGGGTTTCAGGCATTAGTCGATACGGCGTGTGAGCTGGAGAAGGACATGAAGAGGTTGCAAGGAAAAAGGGCCTTGGCTATGATAAAGCTAGAGTTCAAAGCGCCCCGACCTGGGAAATCGCATGATAAAAAGAAATGGGGCAAGAGGTCCAAGTCATCTGGACAAGCTCCTTCTACGGTTGCATTGGGTGCAATGTCAGGGGCCACTTCGAGGCCGGAGACTCGTACCTGCTTCACTTATGGTAGAGTGGGGCACATAGCCCGTGACTGTCGGGTTGGTCCGCCAAAGGGAGAAAAGAAGGCGGGAGCGTCTTATGCTGAGAAGGGAAAGGCAGTGGCGGTGTCCTCTGTATCCCAGGCGTAGCCCCGAGTCTACAACCTTGGCCAGCAGGAGGCCATAAAGCAAAGTGATGTCATCACAGGTACGATTTAAGTTATTGATTTCTTTGCTTATTGCATGCTTTGTGTGTAGCTTGTGTGTGATGTGGTTGCCACAGGCTTTGTGATGATTCGGAACACGCTAGCGAGAGCACTATTTGATACGGGTGCTTCACATTCATTTCTGTCTAAAGACTTTGTAGCTCGAATTGGAGTACCTAGTCATGTAAAGACAGAGAGCGTCAAGGTGTTATTACCAAATGGATGTTTGATGCTTGCGGATAGGGCTTGTGATGTGGCGGTTAAAATTAGAAGTCAGGATTTCGGTTTGACTGCATCTGTACTGCTGATATCGGAATTTGATGTGATTTTTGGTATAGACTGGCTCGCAGAGAAGCGTGTCTATATTGATTGCCAGTCAAAAGAGATCACACTGGGCCAGAATATCGAGCTTGAGACTAAGTTCGCTGGTATGCGAGGAGTGAGCGCGACCTTGATGTCTGCACTCCAAGTCTTCAAGGCTGTTCGGAAGGGCGCGGAGGTATTCTTCAAGCTAATTCAGGCGGTTGAGACAAAGGCCAGTGTGAGTGATGTTACGGTTATTTCGGAGTTTGTAGATGTGTTTCCTAAGGATCTTCTCGGGCTACCACCCCAGCGGGAGATCGACTTCACGATTGAGTTGGTGTCAGGTTCGAAACCTGTGGCCTGCTTGCCATATTGCATCTCGCCAAAGGAAATGGCTGAGTTGAAAGTCCAATTGCAAGAGTTGCTGGAGCCGGGATATATACGCCCAAGTATGTCACCTTGGAGCGCACCTGTTCTGTTTGTGAAAAAGAAGGACGGTGGTTTGCAGTTATGTATTAACTACCGGGAATTGAATAAGCTGACAGAGAAGAACAAGTATTTGATTCCACGTATAGATGAATTGTTCGGTCAGCTAGTAGGATCAACTATCTATTCCAAATTGGATTTGAAATCTGGATATTACCAGTTGAGGATTTGGGAAGGTGACATTCCCAAGACCGCATTTGGAACGCGTTATGGTCATTATGAGTTCACGGTAATGTCGTTTGGGCTATGCAATGTTCCATCGGTATTCATGTACCTAATGCACCAAACATTCCGAGAGTACTTGGATTTGTTTGTGATCGCATTCATTGATGATATCTTGTATACTCACAATCTGAAGTTGATCACGCAAACCACTTGCGGTTGGTGTTGCATACCTTGCGAAGGAATAAGCTCTATGCCAAGTTCTCGAAGTACGAGTTATGGTTGTCGTCGGTGGCTTTTATTGGCCATGTGGTAAGTGGAGAGGGTATAGCAGTGGATCCGTCAAAGATAAGGGTCATTCCGTAGTGGCCGGTGTTGTCTTCGGTGGCCAAAGTCAGGAGTTTCCTTGGACTGGCAGGCTACTATAGATGTTTTGTTGAAAACTTCTCGCGGATCGCTTTGCCTTTGACCACACTGACAAGGAAGGATCAGAAGTTCGTTTGGATGCCGGCGTGCGCACGATCTTTTGAAGAGATAAAGAGTCGGTTGACCACGGCGCCTGTGTTGACATCACCATGTGGTATCGACGGTATGAGATCTATAGTGATGCTTCAGGGAGCGGCTTAGGCTACGTTCTTCTGCGGTTTGGAAAAGTGATTGCTTATGGCTCACGCCAGTTGAAAGTGCATGAGCGAAATTATCCCATCCACGACTTGGAGTTGGCGGTGCTGATCTTTGCACTGAAGTTATGGCGGCATTATCTTTATGGCATAAAAGTGGATATCTTTACGGACCATAAGAGCCTAAAGTACTTGTTGGATCAGAAGGATATGAATATGCAACAATGAAGGTGGATGGAGTTCCTTGGGGACTACACCTTTAATATTCATTATACTCCCGAGAAGGGAAACGTGGTCGATGATGCCTTGAGTCGGAGGGTTCCGTCAAGGGCAAATTAGTTGCAGATGCATGATGGGCGTCTGATCTAGGAGTTAGAAGCGTTAGAGATTTTTTATGTTGGCAAGGATTCCACAGCTGATGCCTGCTTAAACTGGATGGAGGTACAATATGACCTTGCGGATAGGATTCAACGAGCAACAGAGCTGGATGAAAGTCTCCAACGCTATGCAAAAGATGGACTAGATGGCCAATTCTCCTGGGATGACGGCCTTTTGCAGAAAGAGGGCCGGTTGTGCGTCCCGAGCATGGGTAAGTTGAGAGAGGAATTGATGTATGAAGCGTACTTTACAAAATACTCAATTCACCCTGGGAGCACAAAGATGTTCAAGGATATGAAAAAGTTATTCTGGTGACTAGGACTCAAGAAGGACATAGCTCATTATGTGGCTAAGTGCCAAACTTGTGCTTTGGTGAAAGCGGAATGCCAGAAGCCTGGCGGTTTCTTGAAGTCGTTGCCGATTCCGGAATGGAAGTTCGATGATATTTCAATGGATTTGGTGCACGGGTTACCGAGATCTCAATGTGGGAATGATTCAATCTGGGTGATTGTAGACCGGTTAACACAAGTGGCTCACTTTCTTCCGAACAAGCGGGACGATTCAGTGGAAAGTTTGGCAAAACTTTATGTTGAGCAGATTGTTCGGTTATATGGTGTTCCTCGTAGCATCGTGAGTGACCGTGATGGGCGATTCACATCGAACGATTGGAGGTTAATCCATCAATTGTTGGGAACAAAGTTGACGTTCAGTACGGCCTTTTATCCCCAAACGGATGGCCAAACTGAGAGGACCAACAGGATAATGGAGGATATGCTTTGAATGTGTGCCCTGGATTTTGGTAAAACATGGGAAGATCATCTTTATATGGTGGAGTTTGCCTACAACAATAACTACCAAGCGAGCATCGGTATGGCACCGTTTGAAACTCTGTATGGTCGGAAATGCCATACATCGTTAGCTTGGGCAGAAGCAGGCGAATCCAAACTATATAAGCGTAAAGAAGTCGATGAAGCTAACTCGACGATACACGCTATTCGGGAGAGGCTACTGATAGCCCAGGATCGACAAGCAAAGTACTACAATGCCAAGTACTGGAACGTGGAGTTCGCGGTGGGCGATTGGGTATATTTGAAGATCAAACCCTTCAAAGGTGGGTCCAGGATTCGGCTTCTGAAAAAGCTAAGTCTAAGATATCTTGGTTCGTTTGAAGTGGTAGAGCGAATTAGGGAAGCTGCCTATCGGCTAGCTCTTTTGGCAAAATTGAGTGGATTACATGATGTGTTTCACATCTCAGTTCTTCGGAAAGCCGTCAAAGATCCAGCTAAAGTGATCGAGAATGCTCGTGTACCGATTGAGTACGGGCTAACGACGAAGGTTAGGCTCATTCGGATCGAGGATCGAGCAAATAAATAGTTGCGCAACAAGACAGTCGAGATGTTCAAAGTCCAGTGGGACAATTGTGGTCGTGAGGAGCTAACATGGGAGCGAGAGCAGACCATGCGAGCTGAATTTCCCGAGTTGTTTGTGTAAACTGTTGTATATTGCATCTCCTATTGTAACAGATAAGGTTAAAGTTATAACATTGTGACTGCTGATGTCCTTACTGTGTGCAAATTTCGGGACGAAATTTCTTATAAGGAGGGGAGGGTTGTAACACCCCAAATCCCATAATTGGGTTCAGGCTGGGCGACACGGCGTTTCCCAGGGCATGTCCTACTCTACATGGCTGAGCAGCCTGTCGAGTTCTCGACAAAATGCACTCGACGAGTTCTCGAGAGGGAACACGCACTGCGACACGGGCATGTCAGGGGAAGAAACACGGCCTGGAGCCCAAGCGTGTTCGGGTATGACACGGGCATGTCAAATGGGACACGGGCGTGTCCAATACCCGTGTTCTTCACGGGTTGGTGTTGGTCCTGTGTTGATGGAGGAACACGGCCCGCTATATGGCCGTGTACTGGATGACACGGGCATGTTAAGTCGGACACGGGCGTGTTAAGAGCCCTTGTACTTTTCGGGACGCGACGGTTTCGGTGTCGAATGGGGCACATGGCCTTGGATACGGGTGTGTCACAAGCCGTGTTCGGCCCAGGTTTTGGATTTCAAGCCCGAATTGTGGTCGTCTATTTCCTTATTTCGGGATCCAACAGTTCAGGGTTGTTCAAGCTGTGTTATACTCGGGAATAGGGTTGAAAACCCTCATTCTCTTTGGGTTATTCTCTTTCTAAAGTTTTAGAGAGAGGGGAGAGCAAGGAAGAAGAAAGAAGATAGATCCGGCCGCCGGCGGTGTTTCGGAGCCCCAAATCGCAAGCCAACTTCGGATCTACGGAGGCGAGGACATTGCGGTGCTTTTCATCCACATAGATTTCCATGGCGCCAAAGAGGAATGCTAGGGTAACGATTCTCATCTGAGGACATGTGAAGTCCTCTTTTCCTTTGCATAGGAAGCCTGCTCTCGCGAGTTTGCGGTGAGTGTGAGGCGTTCCTTCTGGTAGACATGAATAGTCCCTGTTGTTTAGCATGTAGAGTCCGTAATCGAGAAACGGACATAGGCACGGTGTGTGAAGCCTACCCTAACAAGTTGGTCTGGATCGGTGATGTTGCATTGCATGAATGGCCGGAGAAGACTCCATGCGGATGTTTGTTTTTCGGGTTTTCTATGTCGTAGATTGCATCAGGGAGCCTTGGGGACTAACTCCAAGGTGCACCCGAAAAACTGGGCAGATGCGTGATTCTGCCAACATGGTGGCCTGGGAGCCAACTTGCACATAACTGGGTTATGTGAAGTGTGTGATTCGGATTGGGACTCGGGGAAGTTTGACCCGCACCCATGTCTTAAGGTGACAGGGTGGTGTGGGCAACGGGTTAGGCGGAACCGTACCCGCTCTATGTCGTTCGATTAAAGAGACCTAAAGGTACTTGGCACTTGTTATTGGCATAGATGGAGGGTATTAGGCATTGGACGGAAAGACCATAATGCTAACGAGTATATGCCATCCTAGGGGCGGTGGTGAGACAACAGACTTTGACCGTGTCCACCGAGAATGTGCCCTAAGAGCACGGGGTATGTGGCTGTGTGCTCCTATGCCTGTGATGTTGTTTTTTTTACACTATACTGCTTGGTTATGCTAATAAAGTGCAGGGAAGGAGCATCGTCGCGCTGAGTTTGGTGGCGGGGTCGTTATAATTTGGTCAGCATGGCTGACCATTGCTTTTGTTTGCCAACATTACGGTGGATTGTTGCTTGCAAGTGCTACAGAGCCAAGTGGTAAATAGCGGACAAAAGCCCAAGTTGCCGATCCGGCCCTCGAAGGCCTAATTATTAGATGTTTACTTGTATTATTCATGTGTGACCGGCCTGCGTGCCAAGGTTTGGAAAATACTTTAATTTGAGTAAACTATTGTAAGGTCATAAGGTCGTGTACTGGTGTATTGCACATTCATTCCTTCTGGTTTTGTTTAGTGGACATTCATGATGTTGGCAGGATTCTTTATTTATTGCAACTTTTATATTACTTACGCTAGAATATACTCTGTGTAGGGCTTTGATTATTGGCAGGATGTTTTCCTTTGAGTAAACATCCAGTCTGTCTGTGGTATATGGCGTCGGGCCCCGGCTGGACCTACTGCTATATGTTATGCGACGGATAGGGGGTGTTATAGAACACACAGAGAAGGCATGAGAGTAATCTGTGTGGGTGTAATCTGGAAATGTGGAAGGAGGGTTGGATGGAATTTTAGTGATAGAAGTAGGAACTGTGGTAGTGGGTGTGGAGGTGGTTTCCTAAACTAGAGAGTGATGTGGAGATGGTCGAGGAGGAGATAGTAGATTGAAAGTAGGCTGTGAGGAGGTAGATGGAATGTCAAATACTTGAGTTTGAGGTGGAGATTGAGGAGGTGGAGATGGAATATCCTCATGAATGATGGTGAGAGAATGTGTAGGTGATGGTTGAGGAAAAGGTGAAAGTGGTTGTTGTTGTTGTTGAGGAGGTGAAGGAATGCTGGTGGATGGAGGAATTTCTTCTAGAGGTGGTAGAGAGGCTGTAACTGCCCTTGTGTTCTTAGAAGTCCTGGAGAAAGAGGAGGCCCTGGAGGGCTTTTGAATGGTCCTCTCACATCTGCCAAATAAGGCAGAGGTGATCCTCTTTGAGGCATTTATTAATATTGGCTGGGAAATCAATTATTCTGGTGTCTTTTCCTGGAGGAAGATTCCTAGAATCCTCCCAAAGCACACGTCTTTCTTAGTATTTTTCTTCTTTATCAACTCAAACAAAATCTTTCCCCAGTTTACTAATTTTTTATCTACCAGAGCACATATCACCAAAAACTGGTGCATGGTTATATAATTATGGGTTGTATGTTTGCCCAGCAAAATCTTGCCAACAACATCTGCCAGAAACTTATACTGAAGAGATAAATTCTTTTTCAGAAGTTTATTGGGGCTTCCTTCAGTGTGACCCATTATACTCAGCATATTCTCATATTCAGCATTATCTAATTCAATTTCTTCTTCTCCAGTAGCCAAATCAAAAATCTCAGTTAAAACTTCAGGAGTTAGAGTGACCTGATTGACGCCGATGGTGCTAATCATAGTATTTGTGTCAGGAGTTGTTGAAGTAAAAACTCATTCTCTGATTTCATTTGCTGGTATCTTGATCCTTGTTGCCATGAATTTCTTCAGATGTTGTACTTCACACAGCATGAGAATGTCTATCAAGATTTGATCTGTGTGGGTGAAGGAATCAAAATCGATGTCGAAGCTAGTGTCAAACTTCATGCTGGAGAGGGAGAGCGCCAGAATCGCCATAGGTTTTCCTGCAAAAACAAAACAGAGAGCAAGAGAACAGAATGTGCGGGATAGAGCACGACAAAAACCTAGTTATAAGGTTTTCAGAATATGATGTGTCGGGCTCTGTCCTGCGAAAAATAAACAATCTTCATTCTCAAGTCGACGAAAAAATTTCATGAAGAAATAATATCGTCGATCTCAGTCAAAAGAGGGGAAAACTTTTCGTCATTCTCAGGTCGACGAAAATTCTTCTGAAGCAAAATCGTCGATCTCCGCTCGACAAAAATAACTTCACGTAGAGAGTTCGTCGATCTCAGGTCGACGAAAAATCTCAAGAACAGTTCTCAGATCGTCGATCTCTGTTCGACGACATGTGATCAATTCTTCGACCTTGGACCAAAATCAAATTAAACTTCTCCATTTATCATACCTAGCTGATTCAAAAAGAACAGATGTTTCTCCTCATCTAAAGGTTTAGTGAAGATATCTGCTCTTTGCAAATCAGTGGAGATAAAGACAAGATTAATTTTCTTTTTTCCACACAATCTCTAAGGAAATGATGTCTAATTTCTATATGTTTGGTCCTACTATGATGCACTGGATTTTGTGCAATAGATATTGCACTTATACTATCACAAAATATAGTTGAATTATTTAAGTTGAGACCATAATCCAGTAATTGGTTTTGTATCCACAAAATCTGTGAACAGCAGCTGCTTGCAGCTATGTATTCAACTTCAGCAGTTAATGTGGACACAGAGGTTTGCTTCTTACAAAACCAGGACACAAGCCTATCACCAAGAAACTGGCAAGTTCCTGATGTGCTCTTCATATCCACTCTACATCTAGCATAGTCAGCATCAGAAAATCCAGTTAAATCAAAATCTGACTCTGATGGATATAGGAGTCCTAGATTTGGACAACCCTTTATATATCTCAAAATCCTTTTTAATAAAATATAGTGAGATTCTTTATGGTTCACTTGGAACCTAGCACAAATACATGTGGCAAACATTATGTCAGGCCTACTTACTATGAGATATAATAGATATCCAATAATAGCCCTATAAGTTTTCTGATCAACAGGCTTGCCATGTTCATCAGAATCAATCATAACATTAGCAGTCATAGGTATTTTCATTGCTGAGGCATCACATATCCCAAACCTTTTAATAAGCTCTTAAGCATACTTGGATTGAGAGATGAATATATCATCAGGTGATTGCTTCACTTGGAGACCAAGGAAGTATGAAAGTTTACCCATGCTACTCATCTCAAACTTTGAATGCATTAGATCAAAAAATCTTTTGCATAGTTTGAGATCAGTAGAGCCAAAAATAATATCATCTATATATATTTAAACTAACAAAATTTTATTTTTATGATGCCTAATAAAATGAGTCCTATCTACTATGCCCCTAGAAAACTTATGCTCTAAAAGAAAGCTAGCTAAGGTCTCATGCCAAGCTCTTGGATCTTGCTTTAAACCATAAAGAGCTTTATGCAATCTAAAGACATAAGAAGGATGAGTTGGAGAGATAAAACCTGGTGGTTACTCCACATACACTTCCTCTTTTAATTCTCAATTTAGGAAAGCACTTTTTACATCCATCTGGTAGACTTTGAATCTTTTATAGGCTACAAAGGCTAAGAAAATCCTTATAGCCTCAAGCCTTGCCACTGGAGCAAAGGTTTGATCATAGTCTATTCCTTCCTCCTGTGAATAGCCTTAAGCTACTAGCCTTGCTTTGTTCCTTATAATATTTCCTTCAGCATCCTGTTTGTTTCTGAAGACCCATATGGTTCCAATGACTGGATAGTCTTTGGGTCTAGGAACCAAATCCCAAACTCTGCACCTCTCAAATTGATTGAGCTCCTCTTACATTGGAATGATCTAGTGGGGATATTGTTCTACATCTTTGATGGAGTGGGGCTCAAATTGAGAAATGAAACAAGCATGCATCACATCATTGTTGAGTTGATGTCTTATTTGCACACCAACTAAAATGTCGCCAATAAATTGAGATATAGGGTGATCTCTAAGTGTGTCAAGATCAGTGGGAGGAGTTGGTTGAGCAACAGCTTGTGGAATTATATTAGTTGTTGGAGGAAGTTCAGCCACTTACAAACTTTCTTTTTCACTTTATTCTTCAACTTGTGGGGAAGGATGTGATAGAACCTCTTGGGTGAGGTTTAGATCATCCAATCTCTCACACAAGTGAGGTACCTGCAAAATGTTATTGGTAGAAACTTCTTTCTCCTTACAAAACATGTTAGCCTCATCAAAAGTAACATGAATAGATTCCTCAATTTTTAAAGTGGATTTGTTAAACACATTATAAGCTTTGCTGATTTGGGAATATCCTAGAAAACTTCCCTCTGCAGCTTTTGCTTCAAACTTTCTAGTGTATTTCTTATCATTATTGTGAATATAACATAGGCATCCAAATACTTTAAAATAGGTGATTTTAGGTTTCTTCCCTTTAAGTAACTCATAAGGCGTATTATTCTTAAGCTTGTGTATCAGACTTCTGTTCAGTACATAGTTTGTTGTGCTCACATCCTCTACCTAAAAAGATAGGGCATATAAGCATTTGTAAGTAATGTGCCTGCAGATTCAATTAGGGTTCTATTTTTCCTTTCAGCAACCCCATTTTGTTGAGGAGTTCTAGGAGCTGAGAAGCAGTTCCTGATACCTTCCTTCTCACAGAACTCTTGCATAATGTTGTAGGTTGGAGACCGCACGGTCTGTTGCTGTTTGGAGACCGGGCGATCTGGCGGTTTCTCCTAGCCGGTCTGTGTACCGGGCTGTTGCTGTTTGGTATCCCAGCGGTCAGGCGGCTTGTCTCAGGCGACTAGGAGACCGAGCGGTCTAGCGGTCTCCTGTGGCGGTCTGTTCTCTCCTCCTGTTGGTAGCCGGGCGGTTAGCCGGTTTGTCTAACCGCACGGTTTGTCTGGTTTGTCTTTTGTAAAGTCGCATACACTTGTAAATTTTTAGTCCCACATTGATTATTTGTAATCTCTCTCATCTCCTCCATTCTATAAAAGGGAGGCTATACCATTGTAATAGATACCTTTTTCGGATAATAAAGTTTCAGTTAAAACCATTTCGGCTTGTTTTTGTTCGGTGTCTACATGGTATCAGAGGACTCGATCTATTCCTCCTGATTGTGTGCGCTCTCACTGCTTTCGCAGCTTGAATCCCTATCTGTCCGCGCGACCTGTCCGCGCGACTTTCTCCTTCTTTTTCACGACCTGTTTTCGCGATCTCCTCTATTCGCAGCGATCTTCTTCTAAGTCGTCGCGACTGTTGCCTTCTATCGCTCCTGCTTGCTAGTCGCCCCGGCCTCATCTTTAGCCGTGCGACTTGTTCTCCTCTATTCGCCCGCCTTTTTCAAGTCGTGCGACTTCTTTCCCTTTGCTTTGCTCTGCTTCTTGGTCGTGGCCTTCCTAGCCGCACGACCTATTTTCTATTCGCCCGGCTTGGTTTTCTCTTCTCTTCTTCGCTTAACCGTTCGGCTTCTTTCTCTTCCTCGCGGCTTGTTATTATCGTCGTGGTTTGCTCCTCTCTTGCTTCCATGGCTTCCCCCTCCTCCAGACTGTCCGCCTCGGTGGTCACCTCTTCTGGTAGTGCTCACGTTGTTACTCACGGAAGATGGCTCATCGACTCTGGTGCTACAAATCATATGACAGGCAATCCTCAATGTTTCTCTCTTCTTGACACACATGCTCAGTTACCCCCGGTCATTGTTGCGGATGGGTCTCCCTCACCCGTCCATGGGACGGGCATGGTTCAAGTCACTCCATCTCTCTGCCTGGCTGATACCCTCTATGTGCCCAAGTTTCCGTGCAATTTATTATCGGTTACTTCTTTATGCAAGCAACTACGGTGTTCTGTCATATTCACTCCTACCTCTTGTGCTTTTCAGGATCCGGACTCCCAACGGACGATTGCTACCGGGACTGAAAGTGGTGGCCTCTACTTTCTCGACAACGTTTCTGCTCTATCCGCCTTCTCCTCCTCATCTACCGATCTTCTCCAATGACATCTTTGCCTTGGACATGCTCCTCCCCGAATTCTGCGCCAGCTCCTGCCCCACCTCCCTCCTCATCATCCTCCTCTAAACTGTGATGCATGTCAACTTGGCAAACATCACCGCTCGTCCTTCCCACCAACGCAAAGTCGGGGCTCTTCTCGTCTGTTCGACCTCGTTCACTCTGACATATGGGGTCCCGCTCCTACCCTCACCATTGGTCGGGGTAGTTCATATTTTGTCACATTCATTGATGATTTCTCTCGGTGTACGTGGGTGTATCTTCTCAAGGATCGCTCCGAGCTGTTCTCTGTTTGGACCTCATTTTATTCTATGGTTAAGACTCAGTTTGATACGTCTATTAAAATCCTTCGTTTGACAATGCTAAGGAGTATCTTAGCCACGACTTCTCCTCCTTTTGTATTCACCATGGTGTTATTCGTCAAACAAGTTGTGTCTACACCTCACAACAAAATGGGGTGGCGGAACGCAAAAACCGTCACCTCCTTGACGTCGCTCGTACTCTGCTGACTCAAATGCATGTTCCTCACTCCTATTGGGTCTATGCTGTCCTCCTCTCCTGCTATCTCGTCAATCGTCTTCCCTCCACAGTTCTCCACGGTGCTACCCCCTTCTCCATTCTTTATCCGAACAAGGACCCCTTTCCTCTTCCTCTGCACATCTTTGGGTGCACCGCCTTTGTGCACTCTCCCGATGCCACCTGTGACAAACTCTCACCACGTGCCACTAAATGTGTCTTTCTGGGGTACTCTCCCACTCAGAAAGGTTATTATTGCTTTGACCCCATTACCCGCAAGCAATTTGTCTCTGCAGATGTCACCTTCTTTGACAATGCATCTTACTTCTCTCCCACTTCCTCCTCTCCTCCTCCTGATCCTCCTTCTCATACCAAGCCATCCATTCCCTCTGCTCCCACTGATGTTCCGCCATCTCCACCCTCTCCACCATCTCCACCCTCTCCACCATCTTCACCATCTCCACCATCTCCACCCTCTACTCTGCTTTCTCCCTCCACTCCACTGCCATCTCTCTCTACTCCCGGGCCAGCTCTCTCCACCACGGATACTCTGGATACTGAGGCACCTGCTGACCTGGATCTCCCCATTGCTCTTCGCAAAGGGGTTCGGGCATGTACCCAACACCCGCTTGCTGCAGTTGTTTCCTACGATCGTCTTACCCCTTCTCGCAGAGCTTTTGCACTGGCTATCTCGGCCACTGCCACCCCCCATTCCTACCAGGAGGCCCTTACTATTCCTCATTGGAAAGCTGCCATGGATGAGGAGGTTGCTACTCTCACTGAACGGGGTACCTGGACCCTTGTTCCTCCTCCTTTCGGCACAGATGTTGTTGGTTGTCGATGGGTCTTCGTGGTGAAGTTTCTCCCAGATGGCAGTGTGGATCGTTATAAGGCTCGCCTGGTTGCCAAGGGTTTTACCCAAACTTATGGCGTTGATTACTTTGACACTTTCTCTCCAGTGGCTCGTCTCAGCACTATTAGGGTTCTTCTCTTTGTGGCTGTCAACAGGGATTGGCCCATCTCGCAGCTTGATGTTAAGAATGCTTTCCTCTATGGTGATCTGCAGGAAGATGTTTACATGGAGCAACCTCCTGGGTATGTTGCTCAGGGGGAGACACGGGTATGCCTGCTAAAGAAGGCTATCTATGGCCTCAAGCAGAGTCCTCGTGCCTAGTTTGACAAGTTCAGTGGCATTGTTGCGGCCGTTGGTTTTATAAGAAGCTCAGCAGATCACTCTTTGTTTGTTCGGAAAACCGCCTCTGGTCTTGTTGTTCTTGCGGTTTATGTTGATGACATTCTTCTTACTGGCGATGACCAGGATGGGGTATTGATGACCAAGAAACATCTTCGTCAACATCTGGTCACAAAGGATATGGGCTCCCCAAAATACTTTCTGGGGATTGAAATCTCTAGAAATCCCAACTCCATGGTCCTTTCCCAACGGAAGTATGCTCTTGATCTTTTAAAGGAGGCAGGACTGACTGGTGCTAAACCTGCACGTTGTCCTATGGCTGCTGGAGAAGATAAAACTTGGACAGATGACTCGCCTCTTCTCTCCAATCTCACGAGATACCGGCGTCTGGTGGGCAAGCTCATATATCTCACGGTAACCAGACCCGACATCTCTTATGTTGTTGGCAAGGTGAGCCAGTTCATGCAAGCTCCGAGGGAGTGTCATCTACAATCTGCACTGAGGATATTAGAGTATATTAAAGCTGCACCAGGGAAAGGACTCCTCTTTCAGAAGAATGGTCACCTAAGGGTTGAAGCTTACTCTGATTCAAGTTATGCGGATGACAAAGGGGACCGCAAATCTACATCAGGTTTCTGCACGTTTGTTGGAGGCAATCTTGTGAGTTGGAAGAGCAAGAAATAGTCTGTAGTTTCCAGGTCTAGTGCAGAGGCGGAATATCGCAGCATAGCATCGACTACATGTGATTTGAAGTGGTTGCGGGCTCTCATGCTTGACTTAGGAGAGGTTTACAACTATCCTCTTCCTATGTTCTTTGACAATAAGGCCGTGATATACATTTCCAAAAATCCGGTCTTTCATGAGAGAACAAAACACATAGAAGTCGACTGTCATTTTATTCGAGAAGAAATATTGAAGAAACAGATTTGCACTCCATTTGTCACTTCCGACAATGAGTTGGCAGATGTCTTCACCAAGCCAGTGTCCGCTTCCTTTTTCCACATCTGCGACAAGCTAGGCATGATTGATATATATGCTCCAGCTTGAGGGGGAGTGTTGCAGGTTGGAGACTGCGCGGTCTGTTGCTGTTTGGAGACCGGGCGGTCTGGCGGTTTCTCCTAGCCGGTCTATGTACCTGGCTGTTGCTGTTTGGTATCCCAGCGGTCAGGCGGCTTGTCTCAGGCGACTAGGAGACCGAGCGGTCTAGCGGTCTCCTGTGGCGGTCTGTTCTCTCCTCTTTTTGGTAGCCGGGCAGTTAGCCGGTTTTTCTAACCGCACAGCTTGTCCGGTTTGTCTTTTGTAAAACCGCATACACTTGTAAATTTTTAGTCCCACATTGATTATTTGTAATCTCTCTCATCTCCTCCATTCTATAAAAGGGAGGCTATACCATTGTAATAGATACCTTTTTCGGATAATAAAGTTTCAGTTAAAACCATTTCGGCTTGTTTTTGTTCGGTGTCTACACATAAGAAAAGACTCAAACTCAGTACCATGATCACTTTTGATCAATGCAACTAGAGTAGAGTACTCAATCTGTATGTTCTTGAGAAAATCTGTAAGAACCTTGAAGTTATTTGACTTAGATCTCAGAAAGAATACCCAAGTGAATCTTTAGAAGTCATCTACAATCACTAAAGTATAAGATTTCCCTCATAGGCTTTGTACAGCAATAGGGCCAAAAAGATCCATATGTAGCACGTACAATATTCTAAGTGAGTCACTTTTATTTACAGATTTAAAGCTATTTTTAGTTTGCTTGCCTAACTGACAAGCCTTGCGGAGGCCTTCCTTCTTGTAGGGGCCCGAGATTTCAAGACGACGGTTCTGAGCCTGACACGCCCGAAGTCACGGGCATGACCAAGGGCGTGACCGACTAGCAACTCTACCTATAAATTCCAGCTGAGGAGCTGAGAGGCATCTAGGGTGCAAAATCTAGGAGTAGTTTAGTTTTCTGTTTTGATGCATTTACTTTATGTACTTTTCAATTTCGTAGTTAAGCTTTCATTCTTGTACTTTTCTTTCAAGCTTACTTTTGTTTATCTTTACATGTAGCCTCTTTTCATTACCACTTGATTTTGACAAGCTTTTGAATAAAATAAAGTTCTTCCTTAGCAAAAACACTATTATTTCTTCACTTCAATCTATCTTTGATTTATTTATTTCTGACCTTAGTTCCGTATCCTAGATTTACCGAGAGGTTGTGGATACGACTAGAATACTCAAAGGTAGAAGGACTCGCATGCACTCCTCGAGAGTAGATGACACGGATCTTCCGGATTGGAGTCAAATCCAATAGCGAGGTTCACCGCATAAGGCAAGCTTAGGGGTTTCGACTGGCCGAGAGGTCTTAATCGATCAACCTAAGTTTAGTCGATAGCGTATTCTCGAGAGAGGCGCTATTGTAATTTAGGAACCTCCACAGTTGAAGTAGGATATTTAGAAATTTGCTTTTATGAAAAGTTTATTTTAATTCAAAGTAATTCTAGATCAAGTGTTAATCTTAGTTCTTAGTTTTATTAATTTTCTATTATTATTTATCGATAAAATAATATTAATTTGCGTGAGTTGGAGTACTCAACAGGCCCCGAGCCTAATACGACAATTTATTATACTATATTTTGATAGATACACTTGCCTATTTCGAGATTATAGTTTGGATACATTTTTAAAACTATAAAATTCTTCATTAAGTTTTTGGCGCCATTGTCGGGGACATTTTTGTTGATATTTTGAAAGCGCGAATTTTATTACTTTTATCATTCTTCTTCTCTACCTCGATTCACTTTTCTTTTTCTTTTTCAAAATTCATTTCTATTAGGTAACGGTTGTGTTTATTAAAAAAAATGTTATCTAATTTGGCCGCCAAAATTGCCAAGCTTCAAAATCAACAAGATATTTTGAAAATCGCAAGACAGTGTCAAATTCCTTATTCTTATTGTGGTGCTCCTCATCAAAGTGATAATTGTTATTATTATTTTTATCAAAACGTTTGTTATGCAAATAATTTTGCAATTAATAATTATTCTCACTTTGATGCTAATTCTGTTTCTAATTTTCATGAAACTAATTTTTTCAATTCACCTATTTTTCATGAAAATAATTTTTAAAATGTGAATAATTATTTTGATTTAAATAATTCATCTTCCACCTCGGATTTTGGTTTTTCTTGCTTGCAAGATCAACCGGAAAACTTTCTAAGTTATGAGAATAAATGTTTAGATCCGAATTTTTATTCTTCTTTTATCACAGATCACACGTCCACTTATAATTTTGGGGACTTTACACAATTTGTAGTTGATCCTCCTTCCCAAAATTTAGAAAAAATTATTACTTTTTCTAATAATACTTCTCCAACTTCGAATATTTCACCTATGGAGGAACATGAATCTTCATGTGTCCCCATAGTGTCTTATTCGGAAGAGGAAGAAGAATTATTATATCAAGAATATTTTAAGATTATTGGCACACCGGGTAAATTAGAAGAAGACCATGTTTCTTCTCCTACTCCACCCGATTCTTATTTTTATGAATTTTCAAGCACCACTTCTAATTATTTAGAAATTCAAATTCATCAAAATGAGGTGTCCAAAAATATTTCTTTAAATGAATTTGTAGATAACAATTTTATTTTATAAAATACACAACATATACCTAATCATATAACTTTGTAAGAACCTCCTCCTTGCAAAAATTTTTCTGACGCGCTGACTTTTGATTTTTATTTAACTAATGAATTTCATGAAGATGATGAGTCATCGCAATCACACATCGTCAACGATCCATTTGTCACTCCTCTAAAAAAATTCAAATCACCTCAGGTATGAATAGGTAATTTGAATTTACATTTTCAAGTCAACCTTTCAAAGAAAGAAAATCAAGAAGAAAGCAGAGGAGTAGCCGGGAGAGCGACTTTGTCGTATTCACCCAAATGAAAATTAAGCGAGTTGCCGTTCATTTTAATTTTTATTTTCCCTTCTCCTAACCCAAACCATCTAGCATAAAGACGGGAAAAAGAAAAGCCCTCTTGGGAGACACCCCTTGCTTATTTTTTAGTTTTTATGTATTTTTTTTCTTAAAAAAAGATTTTCACAAATTGTTTTTCTTTCCCCCCTCCTACTTGACTTATAAACATTGGGGACAATGTTTATTTTTAAGTATGAGGGTGGATTCTTATTTATTATTTTTATTTAAAAATTCAAAAAAATGAAAAAAATCTTTTAAAATTTAAAATTTATAAAAATCTATAAAAAAAATTTAAAAACATTTTAAAAAAAATTGTTGTTTTCTTTTCAAAAAATAGAAAAAAAAAGAAAATACCAAATAATAATAATAATAATAATAATAATAATAATAATAATAAACACCTACTTAATCTTTTTGTGATTTTTAGAAATTTACTTTGAGTTTATTTATAAGAATTTTTATAGTTATTTTTAATTTTCTAATCTTTTATTTCATCAAAGTTAGTTAGATCTAATTTTTAGGTGATTTTATTTTAAGAAATAAATTTATGAAGTAAATTTGTTTAGAAAAATCTATTTAGCCTTCTTTTTCTCTTTTATTCTAATTAGTTTCAATTTTGTAGTACTTAGATTAATAATTTTCTGATTTTAATTATCTTCACTTTATGCTCTAAAATCCCTAGAAAATTTTAATTTACTATAGTTGCTCTCTCAATTTTTTTAATTTAATCTAAATTTTGTTAAGCTTTTCCCTTGTTTTTAACTTTATTGTTAGCTCATATGTCACGGTGATTAGAGGATAAAATCCATTATCCCTCGTACACATATGAAATTTTTTATTTTTGGTTAGATCATATGTCATGGGAATCAAGTATTCTTTGGTACACATATGCAATCCCCAAAAAAGGAGTAAAGGATAAAATTCATTACTCCCAAGTAATTTTGTTTTTATTTGAAGAGAAAAAAAATCGAAAAGAAAAAAAATTTGTGGCGTGAGGGGATAAAATTCATCACCCTCAATCTAAGATCTCTTCAATTTCCTTATTCCCAAAACCCAATAGTCAATATTATTGCTTTATAATTAAATTAAAATTCTAAGAGAGCATAAGTACAACCCGTTTCTTGAGCAACATTCCCCGGGCGCGAAAACATAATTCCCTAAGAGGCCTCACCGAGTTTTTTGGACTACGGTTTGCTGGGGAAGTGCAACTCAGCAACCAAAAAGAACCACTCGCAAGCCCGCGGGAAAAACCATTCAAAGTACAATCAAAGCCCACGGAACGCCCATAGTTAAAAAGGGGCGTTACAATAAGTTAATTTAATTCTAAATTAAAAAGTGTTAATAATTCTAAATTTGTTTGCTAAACTACTCAATTTTGAAGTCTAATTAATTTATATGAGAAAATTTTGCTAAATATATTTGGCTCTTCGCATTTTCATTTCATATTTTAGGACTTAATTTTAAATCCCTGAATTTTACTTTTAACTTTCTTTTGATTTAATAAATTTTAGTTTAATTAAAAAATTATATTAATTTCTTATACGTACTCTCATAGTTTTGCTCTGGAATAGCAAAAGCTTAAGTACGGGGGTATTTGATAAGTCTTTATTTATAGTAATTTTTATATAGTTTTTATTTAATAAATAATAATAGTTTATTTAGTTTATTTTAATATTTGTATTAAAATGCTTTGTTTTCTTATTTTAGGTCTATTTGGGCTGCAGATAACAAATTAGAGCATGCTATGCTAATCAGAAGAACAAACAGAGAATTCCTTGAAAAATCCCTTTTACACGCCCATGTCACGGGCATGACCTTCAGGTCATGGGAGTGACATGTGGTCGTGACCTATAAAGGAAAGCTCCAGAGTACATGCTACGTCGGATAAAAGTTACACGCCCCTAGATACGGGCGTGACCTAATGGTCACAGGCATGTACCATAGGTGTGACCCCAAGAACCAACATCGTCGAGCAAAGAACGTAGACCAGACACGTACACTCCTGTGACCCAAAGGTCACGGGCGTGACCCAGGGCGTGTCAGGTGTGTTTTCCAGCCAATAAATCAGTCATTCCTGTCATTGCCGCCAGATTTTTGTTGCAGCTTGACACGCCCTAGGTCACGGGCATGTTAAGGGGGCGTGACACCTCCATCAAGACCATTTTATTCCAGCCATTTTCAGCTTCCCACCATTTTCTAGTAACAGATCGGACACGCCCTAGGTCACGGGCGTGACCTAGGGGCGTGACCCGTCATATAATAGATTTTGGCAGTTTCTTCTCCAACGTTCCCGGGCTTTCAAGACGATGGTTCTGAGCTTGACACGCCCGAAGTCACGAGCATGACCAAGGGCGTGACTGACCAGCAACTTTTCCTATAAATTCCAGATGAGTTCAGGAGCTGAGAGGCATCTAGGGAGTAAAATCTAGGAGTAGTTCAGTAGTTTAGTTTTCTGTTTTGGTGCATTTACTTTATGTACTTTTCAATTTCGTAGTTAAGATTTCATTCTTGTACTTTTATTTCAAGCTTACTTTTGTTTATCTTTACATGTAGCCTCTTTTCATTACCACTTGATTTTGACAAGCTTTTGAATAAAATAAAGTTCTTCCTTAGCGAAAACGCTATTATTTCTTCACTTCAATCTATCTTTGATTTATTTATTTCCGACCTTAGTTCCGTATCCTATATTTACCGAGAGGTTATGGATACGAGTAGAACACTCAAAGGTAGAAGAAGCCGCATGCACTCCTCAAGAGAGGATGACACGGATCTTCCGGATTGGAGTCAAATCCAATAGCGGGGTTCACCGTATAAGGCATGCTTAGGGGTTTCGACTGGCCGAGAGGTCTTAATCGATCAACCTAAGTTTAGTCGAGAGCATATTCTCGAGAGAGGCGCTCTTGTAATTTAGGAACCTCCACAGTTGAAGTAGGATATTTAGAAATTTGCTTTTATGAAAAGTTTATTTTAATTCAAAGTAAGTCAAGATCAAGTTTTAATCTTAGTTCTTAGTTTTATTAATTTTCTATTGTTATTTACCGATAAAATAATATTAATTTGCATGAGTAGGAGTACTCAACAGGCACCGAGTCTAATACGATAATTTTCTATACTATATTTCGATAGGTACACTTGCCTATTTCGAGATTATAGTTTGGATACATTTTAAAAACTATAAAATTCTCCATTAGACCTAAGCCCAGCTTGCCATTTAATCTGGCATTGACTGTGCTTGTGATGTCCATCAGCTTAAGGATTCTCCCATTGAGAGATTCCTCAAGTTACTTTGCCTCACATAATTCAGTTTTTAGTGAAATTATTTGTTCATTAGCTAAGTCTAAATCATTTTTCAGTTTGATATTTTCAGCAAATAGATTATCAAATTCAAACTGTCTATCTCTAAGAATTTTTATTTCCTTCTCTGACTTGATTAAATTATTGCACAAGGATTTAAATTCAATTTTAAAATCTTTTGAATTAAAATCAAATGAATAGATTACCTGATCTTCTTCAGATTCAGATTCCTCTTCTGATTCTTCAACTTGTTCCTCAGCATCAGATTTGCTGCTGGAGGCATTAATAGCCATAAGGCAAACTTCCCTTACCTTTGCCTCCTCTTCATCTTCACTAGAGCTGGAAGATGAGGATTCTTCATCTGTGTCACTCCAGGTCTTAGCAATGAAGCCTTTCTCATTTCTCTTGTGTTTGTTGGAGGAGTGCTTGATATAGTGCTTGCTTGATTGCCTCTTATTCTCCTTTTCTTTTCTTGTGTCTTTCTTCTGTGCCTTTGGACATTTAGGTAGAATGTGCCCAGGTTTTTTGCATCCAAAACAAACAATCTCTTCAGTAGGAGTCTTGTCATATCTTGGCTTGTCATCATGCTTGGATGACCTTCTTCTAAAGTCTTTCTTGGCCATTTTATAGAATCTTTTAGCCAGCAAGCTCAGTAGTTCTTCATTAGCTGGAAGAGCTTCTGATTCTTCTCTTGCTTTGAAATCAATGATGTGCTCCTTCGTTGAAGATGTAGAGGCCTTCTGTTCAGCAGCCTCCCTTGTCTTGATCAACTGCTCAAAAGACTTGAGCCTGCCAAGGAGAGATTCTGTAGAAATCTCATTTAAACTTCTGGCCTCCTTAATTGGCCATATCTTGGAATCCCAAGTGTTGGGTAAGCACATTAGGATTTTGTCATTTATCTCAGTTAATGAGATGTCCTTGTCCAGGGTTCTCAGTTCATTTATGATCACACTGAGTCTGTTATACATCTCAGCAACAGTCTTTGATTCTTCCTTCTTGAAATTCTCATACTGTGATATGAGGAGAGTCTCCTGTCTTTTCTTTCATCTGATGAGCCAGACACTATTTGGTTCAGTGAGTCCCAAATGTTCTTTGCAGAGGTGCACTCAGCCACCTTCTAAAAGATGTCATCTGACATTGTCTGTGCCAGAATATTCATTGCTTTAGCATCAGCCATCTTGGCTTTCTTTTGTGCATCAGTCCACTCAGGTGGTGGAACTGCATGTGTATTGGTTGTTGTAGTAGCAGTTGTAGGTTGAGGAGTACCTGCCAAAATATAGTTGAAAATGTTCTCATCACTAGAATTCATATAGAGTTTGATTCTTGCCTTTCAGAGTGCAAATTTATTCAAGTTGCACACAGGAGGTCTGGTGCTAGAATATTCTTTATTCTCTGCCATGCTGTAAACAAGAGGCTAGAGAGAAAAGATCTATCAAAGGATCTTGATTCAGATGTAAGTCTGTGAAACCAAAGCAACCTCCCTCTGATACCAATTGAAAGAGATATCAGATATGCTCTGATACCAATTGAAGGATGGTAAAAGGTTTACCACCTGAGAGGATAGATCTATTTAACTCTAGAGGGGGGTGAATATAGTATTTTAAAAACTTAATTGGTTTTTATAGCATAATTAAAAATAGTAATATATATATATATCTTAAGAGAGTATATGAATGAAAAGCTAACTAACACAGCACACATCACACAGCAATAAGAAAACAACAAGCAACCAGACGACACAAGAAATTTATAGTGGTGATGACTACTTTTAGTCATCATTTTTGGCTTAGTTTAGCATAAGAATTGCTTAGGTTTTATAATATTTATATGTATTTTTATGCTTGCTATGTTCCATTTTATGTTTAATAATTATTTGTGTTTAATAATTATTTGTGTTTTGTTTTAGAATTTAAATAATATTATTATTTATCTCATGTTTTGTTTTCTTTTGAAGGATCAAAGCCTTTGGTTCAGGCCATCATGCAGCCCCTCTACACCCAACCCGAGCCATGATGTTGGTGCAGCCCAAGTCCAGCCCCTCCTTGACACAACTAGACCTTGCAGCCCTCTTCAAGTATGGCTCAGCCAGCCCACATGCAAGCAGCAGCCCCTCCTCCATGATGAACCCGAGCCCAAGTCTCCTTCAAAGATGTAGCAGCCCGGCCCCTCTCCAAGCCCAAACCCGAGCCTCCTCCAAGTGCAGCTCATGCATCTCTCCATACTTTGGCCCATCCCATGGCCCACTACTCATGCATCCCCTCATTCTTTCCCTCTCTCTCCCCTTTATTATTTTCTCATCTTTATTCCTCATGCATCTCCCCACTCACCCCTTCTCTCTTATTCATTTCTCATTCACCCCTCTTTCCCTTTCTCTCATTCTCATTTAAACCCATCCATCCACCCATCTTTTAGTTATTTTCTTCTTTTTCATTTTCCAAAATGCATATGCATGCATGTAGCCTCTTCTCTCTCCCCCCTCATTAAATATCATGCATGAACATCTCCTCCTATGCATGGCCGGCACCCCCTTTATTCCCTTCCTTTCCACCACTTTCTAGAATCTTCCTCCTCTCCTATAAAAGGAACCCATGTCTCATGCTTTGGGAGGTTGGTTTGGAGAGAGAGCAAGTGAGATAGCTAGTTCTAGTGCAAGTACTTTTCTTCATTGTTGTTATAGTTCTTTTCTTTGTTGTAATTTCCTTTTGTTTAGTAGAATAACATTGTCTTTTTTATTATTGTATACTCTTCCCTTTTATCTAATCAATGAAAATGAATTTTCTTCATCTTATTTTTGTTTCCTTTTCAACCATGCGTAGCTAATTTTTCGTTAGCATTCGATCATGAGGATCCATGAAATGAGATGAGGTTTTCCTTTATTTTTTTAGTTTTATTTTTGTCTAAATTATTCTCGATCCTTCTTTGATTTATCTCGTGTCGACTCTGTATTTCCGGTATACGGTAGTAAGCAATTTGATCTCATTTCATAGAAGTCGAGAGACTCGTTGATTTGAAAGATCACTCAAAGAACGAAGGAGTTGATCACAGCCCTAGAGATAAGATGACGTAAATCCTCCGGATTGGAGTCAAATCCAATAGTGTGGGTCACTTCTGTAATGCGACTTTAGGCCATTTTGACTTGTAAAGAGATTTCAGTCAAAACGTCTATAAGTTAAGGGATTTAATGCTCTAGCTAGATTACTTCCTAATATTGGATCCGTCACGGTTGAGGTTAATTTGCAAATTTAAATCTATATTTTTTCCTTCTCGTCTCATTTCATGGTGAATCATTGATCGAATGCTAGCTTTTTATCATAAGTTTTCGTTTCAAAAATTATCTTTAGTTTTAATTTTAAAATTCTCAAAGACCCAACAATCGTTCGGTAGGATAATAGTAGAAGCGTGAGTAGCAGTACTTGACAGCCTCGAGTTTAAATACGACCTTGGTACTACAATTCGATAGGTACACTTGTCTTTTCGGATTGATAGTGAATTCAATTCACCAATTTTTTGGCGTCGTTGCCGGGGACGCTTTTCGTCAATATTAGGAAAACGCTTTCGGTATTACTTCTACAAAAATAAAAAAAAATTACCTTTCTCTCTTTTTTCTTCTTCAAGTTTTTATTTCTGTTCTTCTCGTTTTCTTTGCTTCATTCTCCTTCAATTTCTTTTTTTAGTGCATGACCCGCACAAATCCATCGCTACTTGTTGATTTGGACCCATAAATCGAACGCTCCTTTTGGAGACAACTAAGATTCGGGGCTTCCACTTCTCAAACAACGGTTGAGGATTCCGACGGTGATTGTAATTTTTCTGAAATGGGAGATACCAACCCAGGAATGGCTCAGCAAAGGACCATGTTCGATTATGCTCGACCCAACCTGGAGGGGACTGAAACAAGTATTGTTCGACCTGCAATTACGAACAATAATTTTGAGCTTAAGCCTAGCATCGTACAAATGGTGCAGCAATATGTACAGTTCGACGGATTACAAGATGAAGATCTGAACTTACATATTACCAGTTTTCTTGAGATCTGTGACACCTTCAAAATAAATGGTGTCTCAGATGATGTTATTAGGCTAAGACTCTTCCCCTTCTCTTTAAGGACAAAAGCCGAACAGTGGTTGAGTTCTCTTCCAAGAGGATCAATCACTACTTGGAACATTTTAGTTGATAAATTTCTTGCTAGATACTTCCCTCCCGCTAAAACTGCTAAATTAAGAAATGATATAACTTCTTATTCTCAAATTATTTTTGAGACCCTCTATGACACTTGGGAGAGGTTCAAAGAACTTTTGAGGAAATGCCCTCATCATGCTCTGCCTGTATGGTTACAGGTTCAGACATTTTATAATGGGCTAAATCAAGAGACTATGCAAATGATAGATGTCACTTCCGCTAGTTCTTTGGACCGCAAAACTCCGAATGCCGCTCTTGAGCTTTTAGAGGACATGTCGATGAACACCTATCAGTGGAATTCGTCTAGGACTCGCCCAAATAAACCTACAGGCATCTACGAAGTGGACTCTGTATCGCAACTGGCGCTACAAGTGGAAATACTGAACAAGAGAATTGCGGAGTTGACTGCTGCCTCCGCCCCTCAAGTACATGAAATTGCGAATGATGTTGCTGCTGCCGAGCAGGTGGATTATCTGGGGAACATACCCAGGCCTGCTCAAAACAATTCTGCAAATTTTTCTAATTTTTCTGCTCCTCCAGGTTTTAATACTGCTACGAATTCTTATCACCCGGGATGGCGTAACCATCCTAATTTTTCTTGGAGTAATCATGCTAATGTCGTATGTCCACCACACGATTATACACCACCACCACCTTAAAACCAAAATTTTCAAAAAAACTCCATCTTTGGAGGAAATACTTTCTAGATATATGAGCTCGAACGATGCTACCATTAGAAATATAATAGGGTCGATGAAAAATCTAGAAAAATACGATCGGCCAACTCGCTAAGGTTATCTCCGAGAGGCCACCTGGCTCTCTTCCTTCAAATACTGAACTGAATCCAAGGGAGCACGTGAATATGATCTCCCTTTGGAGCGGTAAAGTTATTCACGAGCTCACCACAAGGGAAGAGCCAGAGGTGATTGCCTCTCCTACTGCTGAAAACATTATCATTACAAAAACAAATGATGAAAATTCTGCTTTAGAAAAAGAAAAATCTCTTTTTGACAAAAATAAATCTGCGTTTGAAAAAGACAATGATAATTTTCAAAATGATGCCCCAACCATTATAAAGGAATTTCCGCCACCTTATCCCGCTAGGCTTAGGAAGGAAAAATTAGATGATCAATATCAACGCTTTCTTGAAATGTTTAAACAAATTCATATAAATTTGTCATTTCACGAAGTCATTAGCCAAATGTCAAAATATGCAAAATATCTTAAGGATTTATTAACGAACAAAAAGAAATTGGAAAATCTTTCTCACATAACGTTAAATGAAGAGTGCTCGGTGGTCATTAAAAACTCTAATCTTCCTAAAAAAATAAAAGATCCGAGTAGCTTTTCTATTCCTTGCGTTTTTGGTGATCGTTTTGTAAAGCATGTGTTAGCGGACTTAGGTGCGAGCATCAACTTGATGCCATTTTCTTTATTCAAAACACTAGGATTGGGCACTCTCAACCCTACACGAATGAGTATTCAGTTACCTGATAGGTCAATTAAATATCCATTAGGTATCGTAGAGGACGTGCTAGTGAAGGTCGACAAATTCATCTTCCCGGTGGATTTTTTCATTCTCGATATTGAAGAGGACGTCGAGATCCCTCTTATACCTGGTCGTCCCTTCCTAGCCACCTCTCGAGCGATCATTGATGTAAGTAATGGAAAACTTTTTCTGCGTGTGGGAGATGATGAGGTCACGTTTTCTATCAATCAATCAATGAAAAACTCTTTAAAAAATGATGATTCTTGTTTTTTTCTGAATTTGTTAAATGAAGATTCCTCTCTTTCTCTTTCAAACGTTTTTTCAAATTTTTTTCTTCTTTTTCTGAAATTTCCTCAAATATTTTTGAAAACACAGTTATGTCCTTGCAAGCAAATGTTGAAAATGAATCTGTTTTTAGTAGAAAAAATTATGAAAATCTTATTTTTGAAAAAGAAAAAAATCTTACGATGAAGCACCCCACCTTGAATTAAAGCCGCTCCCTAAACATATAAATTATGTCTTTCTTGGTTACAATTCTAAATTGCCCGTTATAATCTCGGCCTACCTTTCTCAATTCGAAAACGGTCAATTGATCGAAGTACTACAAAAGCATCGTCGAGCTATAGCGTGGCAAATTTCTGATATTTCTGGCATAAGACCTTCTTTTTGTATGCATAAAATATTTTTTGAAAATAATTCTAAGGGCGTAGTCCAACCTCAACGTCATCTTAATCCGAGTATGAAGGAGGTTGTGAAGGGAGAGGTGCTCAAATTATTAGATATGGGGATAATTTATCCTATTTCTGATAGTAAGTGGGTAAGTCTGGTCCAGGTTGTACCTAAGAAGGGCGGGATCACGGTAGTGATGAACGAAAATAATGATTTAATTCCAACTAGGACGGTAACGGGATGGAGGATGTGCATCGATTACCGTAAGCCAAACGATGCCACTCGTAAAGATCACTTCCCCCTTCCCTTTATCGATCAAATTTTAGAACGATTATCCGGGCATAGTTTTTATTGCTTTCTCGACAGTCTCTCGGGGTATTTTCAAATCCCTATCGCACCCGAGGACCAAGAGAAGACAACATTCACTTGCCCCTTCGGAAGTTTTGCCTACCGTAGGATGCCTTTCAGGTTATGTAACGCACCTACTACCTTCCAATGGTGTATGCTCGCTATTTTCGATAATTACGTAGAAAATATTATGGAAGTGTTTATGGACGATTTTTCCATTTTTGGCGACTCTTTTGATCATTGTCTAAAAAATTTGGAAAAAGTTTTGCAACGCTGCAAAGAAACAAATTTAGTTTTAAATTGGGAAAAGTGTCATTTTATGGTGCGTGAAGACTTAGTCCTTGGCCATAAGATTTCCGCTAGGGGAATTGAAGTGGACAAGGCAAAAATTGAAGAAATTGAAAAGCTACCGCCGCCTACGAATATCAAAGCGATTAGAAGTTTCCTAGGGCATGCGTGTTTTTACCGACGATTCATTAAGGACTTTTCAGAAATTACTAAGCCACTTACCCACCTTCTCGAAAAAGAAACTCCTTTTGTTTTTGATGATTCTTGTCTTGCTGCGTTTGAATTAATTAAATTTAACCTTATAAATGCTCTAATTATGATTGTCTCTGTTTGGGATTTACCCTTTGAAATAATGTGTGATGCGAGTAATTTTGCGGTAGGTGCGGTTCTAGGACAACGAATTGCTAAGAACTTTCATCTGATCTACTATGCAAGTAAAACTCTAACATCAGCTCAAGAAAACTACACCACAACTAAAAAAGAACTTTTAGCTATTATTTTTGCGTTCGATAAATTCCGACCGTATATTACACTTTCTAAGATAATCGTTTTTATGGATCATTCCGCTTTAAAGTACCTCCTCTCTAAACTGGATACCAAGTCGCGTCTTATTCGTTGGATCCTCTTACTTCAAGAATTTGACTTGGAGATTCGGGATAAGAAAGGAGCGGAAAACCTAGCGGCTGATCATCTTTCTCGTCTTGAAAATCCTGAACTCGATATTTTAAATGACAATTTTATTGCTGACTCTTTTCCGTATGAACGAATTTTAAATGTTTCTTCTTCTACCCCCTGGTTTGCCGATCTGGCCAATTATCTCATGGCCCGGGTCCTTCCAAAAGAGTACTCTTCTCACCAAAAGAAGAAATTCTTTTCTTCTATTTCGCATTTGTGCGGACCAGGTGGTTAGAAGATGTGTTTCCCGGGAAGAAGGTCAACAGATTTTAAAGCATGTTCATGAAGGTCCGACTGGCGGGCATTTTCAAGCAAACCGCACCGCCCACAGAGTGCTTAGTGTTGGCTTTTATTGGCCAAGCATATTTAAAGATGCACAAAACTTTGTGAGCGGGTGTGATCGGTGCCAGCGGACTGGAAACATATCTAATAAAAATGAAATGGAACAAAATTATTTTATTGAATGCGAAGTTTTTGATCTGTGGGGCATCGACTTTGTAGGCATGTTTCCCTCAAGCTTAGGAAATAAGTATATTCTAGTCGCCGTAGATTATGTCTCTAGATGGGTGGAGGCCCATACTATATTAAAAAGAATTATTATTTTAGGTTCTATGGCAAGGTAAATAAAATATATGACTAGACAAATAAGACATTGGGATCATTTCCACCGTTGGATCATACATTATATTAAGTTTTTTATTTATAAAATCAAAAACTCGCTGCCTAGGTCTCTCCCCTTCTCCTCCAAAACCCGATAGCCCTAAGTCTCTCCCCTTCCGTCATTAAACATTGGTAAGATTTTATGTTTTTTTTTGCATGGGGGTTGTAGCCGTGCTCTGAAATCCATCACCCTCCCTTCCAACAGGTGCTTGCTCAGCTCGATTTCATAATCGGATCACTGGTAAGTCTTTTTTCCTTTTTGTTTTCCATCAGCATCAACCTTTATTTTAATTTTTTTCATTTTTTAAAATTTTGTTTTTCGTTTACACACGGTTCTTCTCTGATTCACTCATTTTTTCACCTCCAACTCACGATTTCAAGCACTGATCCTTCCCGCCAAGGGCACATGATGACTCCATCTATGAAGAATGACATTTTGCTATTGTCATTTCCCAAGGACATTGTGAAGATGCTCAATGTGAAGTCGATCAAGGTATTTGGAGGGGAGAAAAAGATGAAGCTACTTGCATTTGAATTTCCCGAGTTCTAATATTATTCCTCTATTGCTTTTGTTCAATGCTGATTTTAGGTTTAGGTTTCGGGTGAGAGAGAGAGAGAATAGAGACTTCTTCGTGATTTCCAATTTACTGTTTCTAAACCCCCGTCAACTAATCCAACCCTGACCTATTATCAATTCCATTGACGCAAGGGATGGACCTTTGCAAGAGTTCTATTTTTTGCTGCCATGATCAGTGTTTGGTTCGTTTTTTTCATTTAGGTTGCAAGATTTGGTGTTTAATAGGTTAGGGATGTATTCAGGTTAGCAAATGTGAGGTGAAGAAAATGAGGATTCCTGATTTGGAGAGTGTTCTTATCATAAAGGTTAAACACCATGTAACACCCCATTTTCCAGATGTTGAATCTCTGGAAGCGACGTGCGGGGAAGAACTTGGGAGCGTAAGTTTTTATGTTACAACCCAAAATTTTGGGGTTGCAACCTATTTCCTGTTGTCCGGGTACGCATTAGACACGGTTCACGGGAGCAGGTGTGGATGGTTCGACGAGCATCAAACGGGTAGTTCTACGAATGTCGAACCATGCTTTAGGGTTCGACGAACGTCGGACGACGTCCGACAAACGTATTCTTCTGACACACGGGTTTCACGTGGTTTGTGGTGTCGCATTCTTTCGACAAACCATCGAACGGATAGGTCGATGGATAGATCAAATCTGATCTAAGGGCCCAGGATTTTCCGCTCAAGGGGCTTAAGAAGGGCAGAGCGGGATTTCTCCTTATTTTCTCCTCATTATGGAGTTGACTTAGGGTTTGGGTGAGAGAGTTAGGGGAAGAAGAAGAGAGTTTACTTCCGCCATTGTTGAAGCTTCAGACCTCCGATCGTCGTTCCGAGACCAGATCTATGAAGAGGATGCAAATGCGCTCATTTTCATCCGTGCAAGACAAGGGTTTTGTGGCTAGAAAGAGGAGTCGAAGGGTAACGACACTTCTCCTCTCGGTTTTTAGGATGCGTGCATGACATCTACTCTTTTTTGGATTTATTTCAAGCATTTTATATCACAACCCGCATTTTTACCGCATTTAATAACTTATCAGAGTAAGGGAAAATGTGTGTCATGATGCCACGTCAGCAAGGAATAACTGCGGATGCTCAGGCAAACACCTAATTAATTATGAAGAAAGATTCCTTAAGTTATTTTAAGATAAAATCAGTTTAAGTGCAGTAGTTAGCGGTATCCCTCGACTTAGTGGCTCATCTAGTCCATAAGAAAAGTAATTTAAACACTGTAAAAAGTACTTCTTTTATCAGATTATACACCCTACAAGAGCTTAGAGGTTCCCAAAGGACATCTCAAGGCATACAAGTTCTAAATTTAGCAGAAATAAAAGTAGATCTGTACGGTCATTAAATATAGTGGTTTTACATTTTAAAATATGTAATGCATGAGTAATAATAGTAATTTTTATACTTAAAATTAACTATCATGCAATCCTAACATAAAACAGACCAGAGAGCAAGTAATCCACATCCACATAAAGAAAACTAAGCAACTAGAAAGTATCTAAAAATAGTAATTCTGTGGGCGTCAACAAACTGACACGAACTCACATACTGAATAGTATGTCTGAACCAATAAAACAAAATAAACAATAATCTACCTCGTAAGATGAGGAAACAACCACGACTAACACTACCGCTCAAGCGCTCCAAAAAAACCAGCACCGAACTCAGCTACAGCTCTGAACCTGAGGCATTCCAAAGACAGAACACCTCAGTAAGAAAGTACAAGTGGTGGCAGAAAAATAAGCCAAAGTAAACAAAGGTCAAAGGGGTACCAACCCAAAACCAAAAGCATTGAAGAAAAGTACAAAAACAGGGCATCAACAGGAAAAGAACACTTACGTGACTCGTTACGTACAACAAGAATACAGCAGACGCACGAGCCTATAAGGTGACAACATGAATAAATCATAAGAAAGAAATACAAAACCTTTATTAGGCACCTGTGGTCGACTCTACCCAAAAATATGGGCGAGGTGGTCACTCAAATGGACACGCCCTCACGAATATAATATCCGTCTAACTGCGAGGGAGTCTCATACTTTCCACCATACACCGCAGATGCCCAAAACCTGGTAGACTTCCACAGGGTACTAATAAAGTAAACAAACGTTTGTAGAGGTGGTTTCGTCCACTAACTCCCGCAATCAAGAAAACCCACAAAAAACCACCACATATATCTCGTGACTTGACACGTCAGATTCTACTTGACATTTCTAGATTCAAAACGTGGTTGATCAACTCTTATGAACGATTTACAATCTTAGATAAACTCTAATACGTTCAATAACGATAGATAAGGCATTTAAAGTCATCAGTGAAACATTTCTAGAAAGATTAAACATGGTTTGATGAGATTGAATTACCATGACAGCACTAAAAAAATACAAGTGATCTTCAAGGAAGGATTAAACATTTCAATAACTTGGAAAGGCAAAGTGCAAAAAGATTAAAAATAAAACTTAATAGTTACCATTAACCGAAGAAGAGGAAATGAGGGTAAACCACCACTTGCCTTGATTTTTACCGGAAAAGTTCACTGAATCATTCCACATCGCAGATCGGGGCAAAAGAAGACTGAAGGAGTCGAAATCTGAACAAAAATGGCCGAAATAGAGGTTAGGGCCGAAAAACCCTCACGCGAAAACTCAAGGAATGGGGAAAGTTTTACCACGATGGCGTAGCTCTCGGCGAGAGCTTTCCAGATCTATACTCAGTTGAAGATTTCTAGCACCGGAGCACCGTCGGCGGCCACTGGAAGATTCACGAATGGGAGGGAGTCGTCGCTCTGGTTTCGGTTCGGACTAAAGCGTGAGGAAGAACATGAAGGAAATTTTTCTTTCTTAATTATCCAAGTATCATATATATATATATATATATATATATATATATATATATATATATATGTATAAAGTTTTGTCTAAAAACGGACTATTTAGGAGCGGCTGCGCGGAAAACGAAAATAGAGGTTTAGGATGACTTCAAATCGAAAAGTGTCCAACATGTGCCCAACATGAAAGTTGTAGATTTCGTCGAGACGACAAATTTCATGTTATCCATTTTTTTATACGACACCGTTTTGACCCTCAAAAAGGCGCTCGAACGCAAACTGAAACGGACTACTCAGGATGAATATACAGCACTCGAGAGCAAGATTACAGGTACTCGAGAAGTATAAAAAGGCTACTCGTGTAATGCCTCGAAAATTATATTTGAGTCGGTCGCGTAAAAAAGGATTTTTGGTGCCTGTATAGGGGTACACGGCCTAGGACACGGGCGTGTCCAAGGCCGTGTCTGGCTGGTGTTTTGGTCATTTTCATCCCGAGAAGGACACGGCTAGGAACACGGCTGCATGACACGGGCATGTCATTTGACACGGGCGTGTGACTACCCGTGTCAGTACCCGTGTTCAGTTGGGTCGTGTCGTTTGGCGTGGCGGTTATGCGTGACACGCCCCGGTCACGGGCGTGTCGAGAGACCCGACACGGGTGTGTCAGGTGGGACACGAGCATGTCTGAGCGCGTGTGAGTCTCTGTGTTCGACGATTGTGCCTGGATCGAGGCACATATCCTGGGACATGGCCATGTGCCAAGCCGTGTTCGGCCCAGGTTTGGAGATTTTTGAGCGGATCTGAGCCGTTTATTTTCTTTAAATAAGATCCAATGGCCCAGATGGTTTCCTGCTCTGTTAAGGCCGGGAATAGGGGAGTTAATCCTTCATTTCTCTCCAAGGCTTTCTCTTTCCAAGGTGTTAGAGAGAGAAGGAAGAAGAAGGAGGATTCCGGCCGCCAGCGGAGCATCGGAGCACCGTTTTGAGATCTGAGAGCGGATCCGTGGAGGAAAGTTCGTTGCGAAGATTTCCATCCGTGTAGTTTTTCCATGGCGCCAAAGCGGACTTCAAGGGTAACGATTCTCTACTTGCGCATGTGAGGCTCTTTCTTTCTGCATAGGGAATCCCGCTCCCGCGAGTGTGTAGTGAGTGCGTGGTGTTCCTTGGGGTTGATGTGAATAGTCCCCCTTATGTTGCATATAGAGTTCAGAATCGAAGTACGGGCATAGGCATTGTGTGTGAAGCCTACCCGGACATGTATTGTCTGGATCGGTGATGTTGCATTTGATATGTTTTGCCGGATAAGACTCTGTGCTTTGGGTTTTCGGGTTTCTACGCGGTAGATTGCAGCAGGGATCCTTGGAGGTTAGCTCCAAGGCGCACCCGAAAAACTGAGCGAAATCGTTGTTCTGCTAACTTGGCGGTCTGGGAACCGGCCTTGAACATAACTGGGTTATGTGGTTGTTTGGAAAATGTTAGGATCCGAGAGAAGCTTGGCCCGCGCGTAGGACTTAAACTGACTAGGCGGTATGGGCAACGGGCAAGTGGAATCGGACCTGGGATATGTGGTTCGGTGCGAGAGACCTATAGATGTGGACTGGCCGTTGGTATAATCGGGAGCCTTAGACAGTGGTTATAAAGGCTCAATGCTCATGTTGTTGCCATCACGGGGATGGTGGTGAAGCTACGGAATTGAACGGATTCACCATTAATGTGCCCTGAGTGCACGGGGTGTTTAGCCGTGCGAGCCTACACCTATGAAGTAGTATACTTGCGCTTTATTGTCTTGCTGGACTAATGATATGCAGGGAAAGAGCACCGCCGTCCCGAGTAAGGGGCGGGGTCGTTATAATTTGGTCGGCTTTTGGCTGACTGTTGCTCTGTTTGCCACCGTGCGGTGGAATGTGCTTGCAGGTGCTACGGAGCCAAGTACCAAATAGCAGGCTGGAGCCTATGTTGCTGTGCTGGCCCTAGAAGGCCAATGCGAATAGTTGTGCTTTACTTTTGTCATGTGTGGCCGGCCTGCGAGCCGATGTATGGAAAACACTATTTATTAAGTGAACTATTGTAAGTCCATAAGGCCATGTACCCTTTCAGTGTATTTGGGTTTCATTCCAGTAGTGTGGTTGTGGACATTCATGATTATTGGATTTAAGTTTTGGGTTCTTTCAACTTTAAAAGCTTCCGCTAGAATGGTCTATGTAGGATGAGTAGTCTTAATTAGATAGTTTGAATATTCTTATGTAACTCTTCCGACTGTCTGTAGTATATGGCGTCGGGTTCCAGCTGGACCTTCTGTTATATGTCATGTGACGGATGGGGGTGTTACAATTTGGTATCAGACTTATGGTTACGGCCAGGCTTAAATGAATTCGTGGGCGAATTCTTTTAAGGGGTGGTGAGCACATGTGTGCGTCATCATTATAACATCAAAAAGAACCCATGAATGTCCACTTAGGAATGGAAAATACACTTGTTTTGTGGAATTGGAGTGTTCCAATGATTGCTTTTAACAATTTGTTTGTCGTCTAATCGTGTGTCTTTGCTACTATAGGCAGCTAGGAGCGGTGCTGGTCAGTCAGAGCGTCCGCAATCAGCGGAAAGTTGTGCACCAAGGGACGTACCTACAACACCTCCTTCTGCGAAAACCATCAGGTTGGTGGCTGAGGCGGTGTTTGCAATGATAAATACACAACCTGTAGGGCAAATGTATCGCGCACCTCCTGCGAATGAGCAAGAACCGGTTAGGGTGGCAGAGCCGAGAGTGGTGGAGCGCGCAGCAGTTGATCTGGTAGAGCCGAGGAGAGCTACGGAGATGCAGCTCAAGCATGTAATGGGCTTTCATCCCCCAGTGTTTGACGGGACTGGAACGCCAGCTCAAGCTGAGGATTGGCTCCCTTCGATAAAGAGGGTCTTGATAGCCACGTTAACTGAGGAGTGGCAGAAGACCACCATAGCGACCTTTCTTTTGGCGGGTGAAGCGAGGTTGTGGTGGGATGAGTTGGAGTTTCATCTTCTAGTGGGAAGGCAACTTGTTGATGTGCCGATGGAGGACTTCTCTAGACTATTCTTGGCCAGATACCTACCCTCTGCTCAGAAGTTGGAGATGGATAATCAGTATCTTGGGCTGACTCAGGGAGCCAGAAGCGTGGACGAGTACCTCCACAAGTTTACACGGTTGGGTCGGATACTGGGGCTATGTTTACGGAAGAGGAGAGGAAGACCAACCGATTTTATGAGGGTCTTCGTGGCGACCTACAGTTACTCCTTGTTGGGCCTAAGGCGTAGGGCTTCCTAGCCTTGGTCAACTCGGCCCGGTCTTTGGAAAAGGTTGCGAAGAAAGTTCAAGAGAAGAAGGACTCGGGAGAAAAGAAGGTAGAGTTCAAAGTGCCTAGTTCAAAGTCAGGATTCCGCAGATGGAACAAGAAGCAGCGGACTTCGAACTCAGCCCCTTCGGCTGGTGCGTCGGGGGCAACTACAAGTCGAGTCCCAGGAGCTTGCTACAACTGCGGGAAGACGGGGCATTTTGCTCGTGAGTGTTGGAGCGAACGTTCAAAGTCTGAGAGGAAGTCTGGAGTGACTTATGAGGAGAAAGGGAAGGTGGTGGAGTCAACCACGTCCCATCATGCTCCAGCCCAGCCTAGAGTCTACAACCTTGGTCTGCAAGAGGCCATAAATCAAGTGGATGTGGTGACAGGCTTTGTGTTGATCTTTGAGTTTTCGGCGAGGGCCCTGTTTGATACGGGAGCATCGCATTCCTTCTTGTCCGAAAAATTCATATCGCACATCGGGGTTCCGTCCTCGATAGCAAAAGACAAATTGGATATGTTGTTGCCCAATGGGTGCTCAATGCGTGCGGATAGGGTCTGCGTTGTGAAGATTCGGATTGGAGATCAGGAGTTTGGTTTGCGAGCGTTGATTATACCGTTAGTGGAGTTCGATGTAATATTTGGTATGGATTGTCTCTCGGAGCAGGGTGCATGCATTGATTGCAACCGTAAGGAAGTTAGGTTGGGTCTGGACACTGATCGGGAGACTTCTTTTACGGGCATGAAGGGGTCGGGTAAGATTTTGATGTTGGCTCTTCAGGTGATAAAGGCAGTTCGGTCTCGGGCAGAGCTGTTTGTCACTCTAGTGCAGACTTCGACGCCTAAGCCAAGTCTTGACAGTATTCCAGTCGTGTCATAGTATCCTGATGTGTTCCCAGATGATCTCTCAGGAACCCCTCCTCAGCGGGAGATTGATTTTACCATTGAGCTGGTACCGGGTGCCAAACCGGTGTCATGCTCTCCATATCGGATAGCGCCAAGAGAGATGGCAGAGTTGAAGGTGTAACTGCAAGAGTTGCTAGAGCAAGGTTATGTGCGTCCAAGTTCGTCGCCTTGGAGCGCACCCGTTCTCTTTGTTAAGAAGAAAGATGGGATCTTGCGGCTGTAACGTCCCGAATCGCTCTAGGCCCCTAGTGTGTGTGTTTTTGAGTCAGGAGGGTTGACTCGAGTCCTGAGAAGCGCAGGGAATGGGACTGCACTTGTGGAGAAGTGGAGAAATCAGTGTAAAAAGACACGAGTAGTGACACGGGTAGTGACACGGCCGTGTCCCTACCCGTGTGCGTCGAGTTGAGCTCGACGAGCCGTGTCGAGATCGTCGAGCTGTTTCGACACTAAGTGACACGGGTAGTGACACGGCCGTGTCCCTACCCGTGTGCGTCGAGTTGAGCTCGACGAGCCGTGTCGAGATCGTCGAGCTGTGTCGACACTAAGTGACACGGGTAGTGACACGGCCGTGTCCCTACCCGTGTGCGTCGAGTTGAGCTCGACGAGCCGTGTCGAGATCGTCGAGCTGTATCGACACTAAGTGACACGGGTAGTGACACGGCCGTGTCCCTACCCGTGTGCGTCGAGTTGAGCTCGACGAGCCGTGTCGAGATCGTCGAACTGTGTCGACACTAAGTGACACGGGTAGTGACACGGCCGTGTCCCTACCCGTGTGCGTCGAGTTGAGCTAGACGAGAAGTTTCGAGATGCAACCCGAGAAGTACACGGCCAATGACATGGCCATGCACACGGCCGTGTCATGTGGACACGGGTCGGGACACGGGCGTGTCCCCACCCGTGTCAAGTATTGAACCGACATGGAAACTGTTGTTGCCGCTTCGCCAGGCAGGACACGGGTACGGACACGGTCGTGTCCCTACCCGTGTCACATTTTATATATATAGGGGAGAGAAAACCCTAGCCGTTTTCATTCTCTTTTCTTCCCCTATTTCCAGTGAGAACTCCTGTGAGAGGGAAAACTGCAGGAGCAAGTCCTACCGCAGGAGATCCGCCATCACCGTGAAAGAGAAGATGCCGCCAAGGAGAACTACGAGATCCATGGCTAGAAATGGTGGTACCGCTGGAGCCAATGTGAGTTTCCTACCCTCTCCCTTGGTGCTAGATCTTAGATATTTAGGAGAGACATCGGTTCAAGAGAGCTTGATGGAGAGGAGAAGATTTCTAGGTTTGGCCATGCTAGGATTTGAATCCTAGATTTTAGATCTCTTCAACCCTTCCCCTTTTCTTCAATACGACGATGGGTGAATGGTTTCGTGAGAAGTTTTGGCCTTTGAGGTTGAATAAGGGAGGAGGACATTTCTGGAAAATTTAGGAAGGATCGCTTGAGGAGGAAGACGGACCGATGCCGTCCATTTTTCTTTAAGATGCGCGCAGAATCTGTATTTTGCGCGCAGCGATCTTCTAGGCCATTTTCATGTAGGATATAGGCAAATCTGGGCTTTTGGCTAAACACGAAAGTTGTAGCCCTTGGAAATACCTTTCCAACGAGTGGTTGCACGACTTCAGGTGATGTCTGTGGCCCCGGGAAAACCTAATCGAGTTTGCTGACCGGCAGTTCCTGTACACAGAAATTGTGTTCTGTGCGCAGTGAACTTTGAAGCCGATTTCGAGTAAGTTATTTGCAGATCTGGGTTGTGACCTGAATATGAAAGTTGTAGATCATGAAAAGATCTTTCCAACGAGGGGTTACACGCCTCCACCGGATTCCTGTAACTTCAGGAAACTCCGGTCGAAGTTGCTGTCCAGACTATTCCTGCACTTAAAAATCTGGGCTTATAACATTTGGATTGGGATTCAGAGAAACTAATATTACAGGTAACCCTGAGGCTTGGATAAACTCTTATGAATTATTAATTCAGTTGCATAAATGATGAAGATTATTAATCGGATTCCATGTGATCGAATTGTAAGATAGTACACCTGAATGATTTGACTTGTTAGAAGTTAGTAGATTTTTATACATGTGCATCTTGATATATTGTGTTGAAATCACCAGATATGACATATAGAAGGATAACTCATGGCCATGTGAATGTTGAATAGTGGATTGAATTTGGTAGTCCAATACTTAGAGTGTCGTCTTCCTATGGCTAGAATTGTGTAAGTTTGTAAGTGCGGTGTTGACCGCCACTTGTTTTGGTTGTGTTGAGATGAGGTGTGGATGGATGGTTGGGCTGTGCCCTCGTGTTTGCTTCCGAGGCCCCTTCCATGTTATGTTGACGTGGTATTTGTATGTGGTGTGAGTCGACACGCGGTGTCGTAATCCCGGGTTAAGGATAGTGTGGCAGGTCTACGGGCTCGCCAGTCGTCACACCGACGGGAGTTGGCAGTTAGACTTGGTCGGTTTGGGCTGTGTCCTCGGTGTTCACGTCCCGAGGCCCCTCCGACCATGTGAACGGTTGGGCTGTGTCCTCGTGCTTTCTTCCGAGGCCCCTTCCGGGTCACGCAAGGCCAATTCGGGCTGTGTTCTTGGTGCACATCTACCCAAGACCCCGCTGGGCCATAGTACGCATGGGCTCCGCTGTTGTGTTCTTAGCGTTGAGGCGTACGGAGGCCTAGGTGAAGTAGTGTGATACCCGCCTAGTAGTAGAAGTGCCCGTTCTACTGTCACCGCCTGGCCACGGCGGCTGATGCCTGAGAGGTTAGCTACCTGCTCGAAAAGTGGGAACTATAGTCTGTGTCGACATAGCAATGTGCATGGGTGAGTCATTGCATTGCATTCATAGCATTTCATATCATTGCACCACAAGATCCTCATCGTATAAGTTTGTATGGGCACTCTTATACGATGAGTTACTTTTATGTAACCCGATCCTTAACTTATAAGTTTGTATGGGCATTCTTATAAGTTAAGTTACTTTCCTGCTGTTACTTATACTTGCTAGTTTAGTGTAGCTCTTACTAAATGCTGATTATGATGTTGTTACTCTTACATTCCTTGCCACCTGCTTGTACTTCCTTTACTTGCATACTTATTATATACTATACTCTTGTTCCTTTTCTCCGCCCGGTGCCGAGGAGTCGCCGGGGGAGCGGATGTGAAACCACTTAGTCGTTTCGACTAACGGTTGCTACGTCTTCCTTTTTAGGAGGTCACGCCGCAGGTAAAGCAGCCGCAGACTACGCAGCAGGACAGCCAGGCCAGGGAGACAGGGCCTGAAGTGACGGTGCCATTGATACCGTCGGTTACCGATGTTAGTTCTATTACTCTGTTGTAGCCCATTGGGCAATGTTTAGCTGTACTCTGATATATTGTAGAAGCATGTTTTAGCTTCTCATTATTGATGTATTTGGACTTTATAACTTAGTGTGGATTTGACTTCTCTTGCTTATTTATTTGGTTGGGTTGGCATGATATATTGATATTGTTGTAGCCGGCGGAATAGGCGTCTTGTGGTACAGGTTAGCCCGTGTGCTAATGCTACCGCAAGGCAGCTGTTCCGGGCATAAGACTCCCTCTTCGTGCCGTGTTTTGGGATCCGGGAGGAGGGGTCTTACAAATGGTATCAATTTGCCACGATCCTCAACTAAGAAGTCATTCAACAGTGGTGCCACCCCCATTTGGTTAGTCAGTTTGGGGACAAACTGACTTAGCGGAAGCAGTGGTGTGCACATATGTAATTCACATTAAGTTTGTCCAACTTAGACCTTAAGTTTAGCCAACCTGACCACAAATTTGTCGTGTATGTGTAGGTTCCACTGCATGTTGAGCCGATGGGGGGTACTCCTACCCCTCCCATACCCACTCAGTTCGAACAATCTGAGTTGGGGCAGACGCTCACCGCCATTCTTAATGCTTTTAAGGCACAGCAGACTCCGGTGCAACAACAGGCCCCGAGCTCCAACTGGCTGAGCACCTTCCGGGCTCTCTCCCCTCCCGTCTACCTTGGGACGGAGTCAGCCGTACGTACAGAGGAATGGCTAGACACGATACAGGAGTTGTTGGCCGGTATCCGTTGCCCAGCCAACATGGCAGTGACATTGGCAGTGTCTGTCTTGGACTTACATGCGAAGAGGTGGTGGAAGTCCCTCATGGGCTCTACCTTCCAAGGCCGGATCTACACAGAGATAAGTTGGAGTGAATTCTCGGGTGTTTTCTTGGAGCACTTTATCCCTACATCGGCCCGAGATGAGCTTGAGCAGAGGTTCCTTCTACTAAAGCAGGGATCAAAGTCGGTTACAGAATACCAGCGGGAATTCCAGCATCTCGCAAGGTTTGCAGATTCTTATGAGTTGGATGACAGAGGTTATGCCAAACGTTTCTATAAAGGGCTGCGAGATCCCCTAAGGCAATCCCTTTTGTTTATAGCGGATGGTAGCCTGGCGGAGATCATTGATATGGCGAAAAGATTGGAGGCGGACCACCTGGGATATAGTAAGAGGCCTGCGGAGGACGTGATGGAAGCTGGCCCAAGTAATAGAAGGAGACGGGACTTCAGAGGAGGAAGAGGTTATCAAAGAGGTGGAGGGCGTGTCCACCGAAACTATAGGGTGGAGCATCCAGTTCCGCAGCCGCCTGCGTTGCCTCCACCCCCACAACATCAGCGATTTCAACAACCTGAAGGGCGTCGTGGTCTGGTGTGCTTCGAATGCAACCAGCCGGGCCACATCCGGCGTTTTTGCCCGCAGCTATATGGGAACGCCCCTCCTGCTCTCCCTCCTGCTCTCCCTCCAGCAGCTCCACGAGGGCGGGGATATATGCGCGGTCGAGGACGAGGACCGCCAAGAGGAAACCCCGGACCGGTCCGGGATCAGGTGTACGCGCTTGACATGGCGCAGGAACGGAACCCACAAGATGTGATTGCAGGTATGATTTAATTAATTTACATATTTGCATGGTCTAACTTGAATTGATTAGAACTTACTAGCCACTAGCAATAAGTTTTGGTTGTTGGTACTTAGGCACCGTGATTATTGGCGGGAAGACAGCCTATGCGCTGTTCGATACCGGTGCCTCACACTCCTTTGTGTCCGAGGATTTCATAAAAGACATGGGGGATGTACAGTACTTCACTGGCATAGCCCGACGTGTACGCCTTCCGGACGGCTCGGAGATGATCGCGACCGCCAAGTGCGAGTTGGAGTTATTTATTGATGGGAAGGCCTTTGATACGCCGGCCACGGTTCTGAGAATGCCGAAGTTTGACATCATTTTGGGCATGGCATGGCTGGACTGGCACTTCGCGAGGATCGACTGCGCGGAGAAGTGGATCTATTTGATGCATGGAGACTCTGACGTCATCTTCCAAGGTATTGGCTTCGCGCCACGTATGATATTATCTTCTATTCAGGCTGTAAAGGCTCATATGAAGGGGATGAGGTCTTCATGATCTGGTTCGAGTTGAAGGAAGCAGCGTTGGAATTAAAGGATGTACGGGTAGTGCGGGATTTTCCTGAGGTATTTCCTGAGAAGCTACCAGGATTACCTCCGCATAGAGAGGTTGACTTCCAGATCAATCTAGTATCAGGTGCCAAGCCTGTATCCAAGGCTCCGTACAGAATGGCTCCGAAAGAACTCGCGGAGTTTAGAGTTCAATTGCAAGAACTGGTGGATTCAGGGTTCGTTCGCCCCAGTTCATCACCATGGCGAGCCCCTGTGCTGTTCGTGAAGAAGAAGGATGGAACACTGCGATTGTGCATAGATTATCGGGAACTCAATCGGTTGACGGTGCGGAACACTTATCCACTACCGCGGATCGATGAGTTGTTCGATCAACTAGTGGGAGCACATTGGTTTTCTAAATTGGATTTGCGCTCTGGATACTATCAGTTGAGGATACATGAGGGGGATTTTCAGAAAACAGCATTCAGTTCGAGATATGGTTTGTATGAGTTCACAATAATGTCGTTTGGGCTCACAAATGCCCCTTCGGCCTTCATGAGTTTGATGAACAAGGTGTTTGAACCGTATTTGGACATCTTCGTCATTGTTTTCATCGACGACATCTTGGTCTACTCAAAGACGGAGGAGGAGCATGTCGAGCACCTGACCTTGGTTTTGAAGAAATTGAAGGACCACGCCTTGTATGCCAAGTTTAGTAAGTGTGAATTCTGGCTTAAGGAGGTTGCCTTCTTGGGGCATGTGATCAGTGGAGCAGGGTTAGCAGTGGATCCAGCAAAGGTGCGGGCCGTGAAGGAGTGGTCGCCCTTGAAGTCGGCGGCTGATGTACGAAGCTTTCTTGGACTTGCTGGCTACTACCGCAAGTTCGTGAAAGGATTTTCCAAGATTGCCCTTCCTCTTACCTCCTTGACGAAGAAGGGTGTGCCATTTGAGTGGACACCTCAATGTGAAGCGACATTTCAAGAATTGAAAGATAGGCTTACCTCCGCCCCCATCCTTGCACTTCCGTCTGGGAAGGAAGGATTCCAAGTTTACACGGACGCATCATATCAAGGGATGGGAGCGGTGCTGATGCAGCACGGGCATGTGATCGCTTATGCTTCAAGGCAGTTAAAGAAACATGAAATCAATTACTCGGTTCATGATTTGGAGTTGGGAGCAGTGGTGTTCGCTTTGAAGGTCTGGAGGCATTATTTATATGGCGTGCACTGCGAGATCTTTTCCGATCACAAAAACTTGAAGTATGTTCACACTCAGAAGGAGTTGAACCTGAGATAACGGCGGTGGTTGGAATTTCTATGCGACTATGAGTTCACCATGAACTACCACCCCGGGAAAGCGAACTCGATAGCCGATGCCTTGAGTAGAAAAGTGCCAGGCTCTAGCCCAGAGTCTCGGCTGATGAGCATGGAGTTGGCTCGGATGATCGAGGAGATGGAAATTACTCTAGTATTCAAGGATCCTTCGGCAGAGTATGCGGAGTATTTGGCCAACATGAGCATAGTTTGTGATATCCGAGACCGGATTCGGGTGGAGCAAGGAATGGATGCGGCCTTGGCCCCGGCAATCAAGGCAATTGAAGATGGGACCACCGATGAGTACACACTCAAAGACGGCCTCATTTATTTTTGTGGCCGACTCTATATTCCCAAGGGCGGCAAAATTCGGGAGGATATCTTGAGAGAGGCACATTCCTCTCAATATTCAGTGCACCCTGGTATTGCTAAGATGTACGCCGGATTGCGGAAGACCATGTGTTGGCCGGGAATGAAGAAGGATGTTCGCTACTATGTTACACATTGCGAAGCTTGCCAAAGAGTGAAGGCTGAATGCAGGAGTCCCGGTGGTTTGTTGCAGTCATTGCCCATCCCCGAATGGAAGTTCGAGGATATCTCCATGGACTTTGTTCATGGGTTACCTCGTTCCCGCTCCGGGAATGATTCAGTATGGGTTATTGTGGATCGACTGACGAAGGTGGCCCGGTTCATTCCAATGAAGAAGGAAGCACACGTGGATGTTTTGGTACGCCTTTTTGTGGAGCAATTTGTACGGTATCATGGCGTGCCCAAGACAATTGTTTCGGATCGGGATGGTCGGTTTACATCCAATGAGTGGAAGGCGGTACAGGCGTATTTGGGCTCACGCCTAACCTTTAGTACCGCATTTCATCCTCAGACGGACGGGCAGTCAGAGCGGACCATCAGAACACTGGAGGATTTATTGAGGTTATGTGTGTTGGACAGAGGAGAGCCATGGGAAAGGCTCTTGCCCCTGGTGGAATTCTCCTACAACAATAGTCATCAAGCAAGCATCGGTATGGCGCCCCATGAAGCCCTTTACGGAAGAAGGTGCAGGACTCCCTTGTCTTGGGTGCAAGATGAAGATCCGAAGGCATTGGGGAACGAATACATAGATGATACTGATGCGGCGGTCAGATTGATACGGGATCGCATGTTGGAGGCTCAAAGTCGACAGGCGAAATATTACAATAAAAAGCACCGGATGGTGGAGTTCCAAGTGGGCGAAAAAGTGTTCCTTAAGATTCGGCTGATGCATGGAGTGTCACGGGTGCGGGGAGTGAAAAAGCTCAGCCCAAGGTATGTTGGGCCTTATACTATATTAGAAAGGATTGGCCCGTTGGCCTATCGGTTGGAGTTACCACCAGAACTAGAAAATATCCACGATGTGTTCCATGTATCGTCGCTTCGAAAAGCACTGTTGCGGCCAGACCAATATATTCCCACTACTGATGGTGCGGTGGCGTCAGATAGGTCTGTGCGACTAGAGCCGGTGCGGATTGTTGACAGCGAGACAAGAACATTACGCCGCAAAAGTGTTCCCTTAGTGAAGGTGCTATGGTTGAATCATGGGAAGGAGGAGTACACATGGGAGCCAATGGATTTAATGCAGCAACGCTACCCGTAGTTGTTTGCTCAAGGTAATCTTATTTAAAAGCATATGTTAAATTTCATGTTATGCTCTTCTCCCCACAGCCTAAGCCTGATTTCGGGGACGAAATCTTTTATTTTGTTTATAGGATTTGTAACGTCCCGAATCGCTCTAGGCCCCTAGTGTGTGTGTTTTTGAGTCAGGAGGGTTGACTCGAGTCCTGAGAAGCGCAGGGAATGGGACTGCACTTGTGGAGAAGTGGAGAAATCAGTGTAAAAAGACACGGGTAGTGACACGGGTAGTGACACGGCCGTGTCCCTACCCATGTGCGTCGAGTTGAGCTCGACGAGCCGTGTCGAGATCGTCGAGCTGTGTCGACACTAAGTGACACGGGTAGTGACACGGCCGTGTCCCTACCCGTGTGCGTCGAGTTGAGCTCGACGAGCCGTGTCGAGATCGTCGAGCTGTGTCGACACTAAGTGACACGGGTAGTGACACGGCCGTGTCCCTACCCGTGTGCGTCGAGTTGAGCTCGACGAGCCGTGTCGAGATCGTCGAGCTGTGTCGACACTAAGTGACACGGGTAGTGACACGGCCGTGTCCCTACCCGTGTGCGTCGAGTTGAGCTCGACGAGAACTGTCGAGATGCAACCCGAGAAGTACACGGCCAATGACATGGCCTTGCACACGGCCGTGTCATGTGGACACGGGTCGGGACACGGGCATGTCCCGGGACACGGGCGTGTCCCAACCCGTGTCAAGTATTGAACCGACATGGAAACTGTCGTTGCCGCTTCGCCAGGCAGGACACGGGTAAGGACACGGCCGTGTCCCTACCCGTGTCACATTTTATATATATAGGGGAGAGAAAACCCTAGCCGTTTTCATTCTCTTTTCTTCCCCTATTTCCAGTGAGAACTCCTGTGAGAGGGAAAACTGCAGGAGCAAGTCCTACCGCAGGAGATCCGCCATCGCCGTGAAAGAGAAGATGCCGTCAAGGAGAACTACGAGATCCATGGCTAGAAATGGTGGTACCGCTGGAGCCAATGTGAGTTTCCTACCCTCTCCCTTGGTGCTAGATCTTAGATATTTAGGAGAGACATCGGTTCAAGAGAGCTTGATGGAGAGGAGAAGATTTCTAGGTTTGGCCATGCTAGGATTTGAATCCTAGATTTTAGATCTCTTCAACCCTTCCCCTTTTCTTCAATACGACGATGGGTGAATGGTTTCGTGAGGAGTTTTGGCCTTTGAGGTTGAATAAGGGAGGAGGACATTTCTGGAAAATTTAGGAAGGATCGCTTGAGGAGGAAGACGGACAGATGCCGTCCATTTTTCTTTAAGATGCGCGCAGAATCTGTATTCTGCGCGCAGCGATCTTCTAGGCCGTTTTCATGTAGGATATGGGCAGATCTGGGCTTTTGGCTAAACACGAAAGTTGTAGCCCTTGGAAATACCTTTCCAACGAGTGGTTGCACGACTTCAGGTGATGTCTGTGGCCCCGGGAAAACCTAATCGAGTTTGCTGACCGGCAGTTCCTGTACACAGAAATTGTGTTCTGTGCGCAGTGAACTTTGAAGCCGATTTCGAGTAAGTTATTGTCAGATCTGGGTTGTGACCTGAATATGAAAGTTGTAGATCATGAAAAGATCTTTCCAACGAGGGGTTACACGCCTCCACCGGATTCCTGTAACTTCAGGAAACTCCGGTCGAAGTTGCTGTCCAGACTATTCCTGCACTTAAAAATCTGGGCTTTTAACATTTGGATTGGGATTCGGAGAAACTAATATTACAGGTAACCCTGAGACTTGGATAAACTCTTATGAATTATTAATTCAGTTGCATAAATGATGAAGAATATTAATCGGATTCCATGTGATCGAATTGTAAGATAGTACACCTGAATGATTTGACTTGTTAGAAGTTAGTAGATTTTTATACATGTGCATCTTGATATATTGTGTTGAAATCACCAGATATGACATATAGAAGGATAACTCATGGCCATGTGAATGTTGAATAGTGGATTGAATTTGGTAGTCCAATACTTAGAGTGTCGTCTTCCTATGGGTAGAATTGTGTAAGTTTGTAAGTGCGGTGTTGACCGCCACTTGTTTTGGTTGTGTTGAGATGAGGTGTGGATGGATGGTTGGGCTGTGCCCTCGTGTTTGCTTCCGAGGCCCCTTCCATGTTATGTTGACGTGGTATTTGCATGTGGTGTGAGTCGACACGCGGTGTCGTAATCCCGGGTTAAGGATAGTGTGGCAGGTCTACGGGCTCGCCAGTCGTCACACCGACGGGAGTTGGCAGTTAGACTTGGTCGGTTTGGGCTGTGTCCTCGGTGTTCACGTCCCGAGGCCCCTCCGACCATGTGAACGGTTGGGCTGTGTCCTCGTGCTTTCTTCCGAGGCCCCTTCCGGGTCACGCAAGGCCAGTTCGGGCTGTGTTCTTGGTGCACATCTACCCAAGACCCCGCTGGGCCATAGTACGCATGGGCTCCGCTGTTGTGTTCTTAGCGTTGAGGCGTACGGAGGCCTAGGTGAAGTAGTGTGATACCCGCCTAGTAGTAGAAGTGCCCGTTCTACTGTCACCGCCTGGCCACGGCGGCTGATGCCTGAGAGGTTAGCTACCTGCTCGAAAAGTGGGAACTATAGTCTGTGTCGACATAGCAATGTGCATGGGTGAGTCATTGCATTGCATTCATAGCATTTCATATCATTGCACCACAAGATCCTCATCGTATAAGTTTGTATGGGCACTCTTATACGATGAGTTACTTTTATGTAACCCGATCCTTAACTTATAAGTTTGTATGGGCATTCTTATAAGTTAAGTTACTTTCCTGCTGTTACTTATACTTGCTAATTTAGTGTAGCTCTTACTAAATGTTGATTATGATGTTGTTACTCTTACATTCCTTGCCACCTGCTTGTACTTCCTTTACTTGCATACTTATTATATACTATACTCTTGTTCCTTTTCTCCGCCCGGTGCCGAGGAGTCGCCGGGGAGCGGATGTGAAACCACTTAGTCGTTTCGACTAACGGTTGCTACGTCTTCCTTTTTAGGAGGTCACGCCGCAGGTAGAGCAGCCGCAGACTACGCAGCAGGACAGCCAGGTCAGGGAGACAGGGCCTGAAGTGACGGTGCCATCGATACCGTCGGTTACCGATGTTAGTTCTATTACTCTGTTGTAGCCCGTTGGGCAATGTTTAGCTGTACTCTGATATATTGTAGAAGCATGTTTTAGCTTCTCATTATTGATGTATTTGGACTTTATAACTTAGTGTGGATTTGACTTCTCTTGCTTATTTATTTGGTTGGGTTGGCATGATATATTGATATTGTTGTAGCCGGCGGAATAGGCGTCTTGTGGTACAGGTTAGCCCGTGTGCTAATGCTACCGCAAGGCGGCTGTTTCGGGCATAAGACTCCCTCTTCGTGCCGTGTTTTGGGATCCGGGAGGAGGGGTCTTACAGCGGCTGTGTATCGACTATCGGGAATTGAACAAACTTACGGAGAAGAACAAATATCTGATCCCCAGGATTGACGATCTATTTGATCAGTTGGTTGGGTCAACGGTATATTCGAAGTTAGATCTGAAGTTCGGTTACTACCAGTTGAGGATAAGGGAGAGAGACATCCCAAAGACAGCATTCAGTACGCAGTTTGGGCATTACGAGTTCACGGTCATGCCGTTTGGTTTGACTAATGCGTCATCCGTGTTTATGGATCTGATGAACAGGACGTTCAGAGAGTACCTGGATCGTTTCATGATTGTATTTATCGATGATATACTGGTGTACTTGCAGTGCAAGGAGAATCACTACAATCATCTACACATGGTGCTGGAGACGTTGAGGAGGAATCAGTTGTATGCTAAGTTCTCTAAGTGTGAATTCTAGTTATCCTCGATAGCGTTCCTTGGTCATGTTGTCAGTGGAGAAGGGATAGCTGTCGATCCGGCGAAGATAGTGGCGATACGGGAGTGGCCTGCTTTGACTACAGTGGCAAAGCTCCGGAGCTTTCTGGGGCTTGCTGGCTACTATAGGCACTTCGTAGAGAACTTCTCGCGGATAGCGCTACCACTCACGACGTTGACTAGAAAGGATCAGAAGTTTGTGTGGTCTCCGGAGTGCGTGCAGGATTTTAAGGAGTTGAAGAGGCGGTTGACCACAGCGCCTATTTTATGTTCGCCAAGTGGAACCGAAGGGTTCGAGATCTATAGTGATGCTTTGTGCAGTGGTTTGGGCTATGTTCTGCTACAGCATGGGAGAGTGATAGCCTATGGTTCATGACAATTGAAGGCTCACGAGAGAAAGTATCTGGTCCACGACTTAGAGTTAGCGGCCGTGATATTTGCTCTAAAGCTTTGGAGGCACTACCTGTACGGTGTGAAGGTCGATATTTACACCGATCATAAGAGCTTGAAGTACCTGTTGGACCAAAAGGATCTGAACATAAGGCAGCGGAGGTGGATGGAGTTCTTAGGGGACTACACCTTCAAGATACATTATGTGCCTGGGAAGGGAAATGCAGTGGCGGATGCATTGAGTCGCAGGAATCCGGCGCAGGCCAACTGGTTATCGGTACATGATGAGAGATTGGTCCATGAGTTGGAGGCTTTGGAGATATCTTGCGTCGACAAGCAATCTAGTGCTGAGGCGAAACTGTTTTGGATAGAGGTGCAGTGTGACCTAGCTGATAGAGTTCGGCGGGCTTTGGTTCGGGATAATAGCATGAAGCAGATCTTGGATGAATCATTGGATGGGTCAAATTCCCAGTTTGCTGTTGAAGATGGTTTGCTAAGGAAGGACGGTCGCCTGTGCATTCCTAGTGCGGATAATCTTCGGGAGGAGTTGATGTGAGGCTCATCATACCAAGTACTCAATCCACCCGGGAAGCACGAAGATGTACAGAGACTTGAAGAAATTATTCTGGTAACCAGGTTTGAAGAAGGATATAGCACTTTATGTGGCCAAGTGTCGTACTTGCGCATTGGTGAATGCGGAATGCCAGAAGCCCGGAGGTTTCTTGAAATCCCTACCTATCCCAGAATGGAAATTCGACGACATATCTATGGATTTTATGCATGGCTTGCCGAAGTCGCAGAGGGGAAACGACGTCATTTGGGTGGTCGTGGATCGGTTGACAAAGGTGTCACACTTTATTCCAAACAGGAAGGAGGATCCGGTGGAAACGTTAGCCAAACTCTACGTGGATAATATTGTACGGTTGCATGGTGTATCTCGCAGTATTGTTAGTGACCGAGATGGACGCTTTACGTCGAAGGATTGGAGGTTGGTGCATAGTATGTTGGGAACTAAGCTGAGTTTCAGCACAGCCTTTCATCCATAGACGGATGGTCAGGCCGAGAGGGTCAACAGGACTATGGAGGACATGCTTCGCATGTGCGTCCTAGATTTCGAAAAGCATTGGGAGGATCACCTGTATATGGTGGAGTTTGCGTATAACAACAGCTTCCAGGCAAGTATTGATATGGCGCCTTTCGAAGCCTCGTATCTGAGGAAGTGTCGTACGTCGTTGTCTTGGTTGGAGGCAGGCGAATCGAAGTTGTATAAACGTCAAGCGGTGGAAGACGCCACTTCAATGGTGCGTACAATTCAGGAAAGGTTGAAGGTCGCTCAGGACAAGCAGGCAAAGTATTACAACGCCAAGCATAGGAACGTGGAGTTCAGTGTTGGCGACATGGTGTATCTAAAAATCAAGCTGTTCAAAGGTGTATCACGGATTCGACGCTTGAAGAAGCTGAGTCCGAGATAACTTGGACCATTTAAAATCCTGAAGCGTGTTGGCGAGGCGGCGTATAGATTGAAGCTGTCGGTGGAGTTGAGTGGGTTACATGATGTGTTCCACGAGTCGGTGTTGCGTAAGGTAGTGCAAGAGCCTTCGCAGATCATTGCGGACAATCAAGTACCGGTTGATTATGAGTTGACAACAAGGGTCAAGCCAGTACGTATTGAAGACGTTGCAGTCAAACGACTCCGCAACAAGGAGGTCCGAATGGTTAAAGTCCGTTGGGATAACTGCGGACGGGGGGAGCTTTCTTGGGAGCGAGAGCAAGCTATATTGGAGGAGTATCCTGAGTTATTCCACTCGGGTATTATTTAGATTCGTGTACCTTTGCTTAATTTCGGGACGAAATTCCTTAAGTGGGGGAAATTTGTAACGCCCCGAAAATTGTATTTGAGTCGGTCGCATAAAAAGGGATTTTTGGTGCCTTTATAGGGGTACACGGCCTAGGATACGGGCGTGTCTAAGGCCGTGTCTGGCTGGTGTTTTGGTCATTTTCATCCAGAGAAGGACATGGCCAGGAACATGGCTGCATGACACGGGCGTGTCATTTGACACGGGCGTGTGACTACCTGTGTCAGTACCCCTGTTCAGTTGGGTCGTGTCGGTTGGCGTGGCGGTTATGCGTGACACGCCCCCGGTCACGGGCGTGTCGAGAGACCCGACACGGGCGTGTCAGGTGGGACACGAGTGTGTCTAAGCCCGTGTGAGTCTCTGTGTTCGACGATCGTGCCTGGATCGAGGCACTCGGCCTGGGACACGGTCGTGTGCCAAGCCGTGTTCGGCCTACGTTTGGATATTTTTGAGCGGATCTGAGCCGTTCGTTTTCTTTAAATAAGATTCATAGGCCCAGATGGTTTCCTGCTCTGTTAAGGTCGGGAATAAGGGAGTTAATCCTTCATTTCTCTCCAAGGCTTTCTCTTTCCAATGTGTTAGAGAGAGAAGGAAGAATAAGGAGGATTCCGGCCGCCAGCGGAGCATCAGAGCACCGTTTTGAGATCTGAGAGCGGATCCATGGAGGAAAGTTCGTTGCGAAGATTTCCATCCGTGTAATTTTTCCATGGCGCCAAAGCGGACTTCAAGGGTAACGATTCTCTACTTGAGCATGTGAAGCTCTTTCTTTCTGCATAGGGAATCCCGCTCCCGCGAGTGTGCGGTGAGTGCGTGGTGTTACTTGGGGTTAATGTGAATAGTCCCTCTTGTGTTGCATATAGAGTCCGGAATCGAAGTATGGGCATAGACATTGTGTGTGAAGCCTACCCGGACGTGTATTGTCTGGATCGGTGATGTTGCATTTGATATGTTTTGCCGGAGAAGACTCCATGCTTTGAGTTTTCGGGTTTCTACGTGGTAGATTGCAGCAGGGATCCTTGGAGGTTAGCTCCAAGGCGCACCCGGAAAACTGAGCGGAATCGTTGTTCTGCTAACTTGGCGGTCTGGGAACCGGCCTTGAACATAACTGGGTTATGTGGTTGTTTGGAAAATGTTAGGATCCGAGATAAGCTTGGCCCGCGCATAGGACTTAAACTGACTAGACGGTATGAGCAACGGGCAAGTGGAATCGGACCTGGGCTATGTGGTTCGTTGCGAGAGACCCATAGATGGGGACTGGCCGTTGGCATAGTCGGGAGCCTTAGATAGTGGTCAAAAAGGCTGAATGCTCATGTTGTTGCCATCACGGGGATGGTGGTGAAGCCACGGAATTGACCTGATTCACCGTTAATGTTCCCTGAGTGCACTGGGTGTTTGGCCATGCGAGCCTACACCTGTAGCGTAGTATAATTGCGCTTTATTGTCTTGCTAGACTTATGATATGCTGGGAAAGAGCACCGTCGTCCCGAGTAAGGGGCGGGGTCGTTATAATTTGGTCGACTTTTGGCTGACCGTTGCTTTGTTTGCCACCGTGCGGTGGAATGTGCTTGCAGGTGTTGTGGAGCCAAGTACCAAATAGCGGGTTGGAGCCCATGTTGCTGTGCTGGCCCTAGAAGGCCAAAGCGAATAGTTGTACTTTACTTTTGTCATGTGTGGCCTGCCTGCAAGCCGATGTATGGAAAAAACTATTTATTAAGTGAACTATTGTAAGACCATAAGGTCATGTACCCTTTCAGTGTATTTTGGTTTCATTCCAGTAGTATGGTTGTGGATATTCATGATTATTGGATTTAAGTTTTGGGTTCTTTCAACTTTAAAAGCTTCCGCTAGAATGCTCTGTGTAGGACGGGTAGTCTTAATTGGATAGTTTGAATATTCTTATGTAACCCTTCCGACTGTCTATGGTATATGGCGTCGGGTTCCAGCTAGACCTTTTGTTATATGTCATGTGACGGATGGGGGTGTTACAACTCGAGTACCAAAATTTAGTACTCGAGTACTAAAATTTAGTACTCGAGAACAACATACAGAACTCGAGAAGTTGGGAGGCAGCACTCGAGTAGAAGATGGCAGCACTCGAGTAGAAGATGGCAGCACTCGAGTAGTTAAGAAGCAGCACTCGAGTAGCTAAGAAGCAGCACTCGAGTACTTAAGAAGCAGCACTCGAGTAGCTAAGAGCAGCACTGGAGTATTAAGAGAATTAATTTGCATGAAGTGTAACTTTTTTACAAATATATAAAAAAATCAAACTAGAGAGATGAATAGTAAATGACATTTTGAATAGTGCTTTAATATTAAAATAATCATATTTATATATTTTTTGAATAAGTAAACACGAGTTCAAAACGGAGGCCCAAATACCTGCCGAATTAAACGAAATTCACACTGTATGCAAACAATGACACTACAAACCAAACGGCGAAGTCAAAACCAAAATCTGACGAGCCATTCTCGAGATATAAATTTTCAAAGTCTACGACGAACATAAATTCTACAAATCTTTGGAAAATCGTCGAGGCCCGAATATCGCTCGGATCGTGACGAAACTTGACGAGCAAGTCCAAAATTATTTAACTTAATTTTCAAATGCAAAAATTTTCCAATTACAACAGAAATTCACGAATTTGGCCGACTAGACCGAACGGACGCGAGAATGACCTAACAGTGATGCGTCGTCAACTCGACGTTAAAAGTAACGTCATGACGTCATAAATATGACGATACCAAATCAAATAAAATCATCGGAAAACAATCGGGGACGTTACAGTCACTCCCACTAAAACGAAGTTTCGTCCCGAAACTTAACACAACTCCAAAACCAAACCAAAACGATAAAATCAAACATGACTGAAAACATAAAGATATACCTGAAACTAAGAGAAGAGGTGCGGATGAGATTCCCTCATTGCTGATTTCAATTCCCACGTCGCACTCTCGACATCTTGATTTCTCCAAAGAATCTTGACCATGGGGATGGTCTTTCTTCGAACACATGCTCTTGAGAATCCAGAATATGAACAGGTTCTTCCACATACGTAAGGTTGGGCTGAATCTGGGGCACCGAGTTAAGGACTTGACGATCATTACAAACACACTTCCGCAACTGGCTCACATGGAACACATCATGGACACCAGGGAAGGACGCAGGCAAATCCAACCTATAAGCTGAAACTCCGACGCGTTCAAGAATCTGAAAAGGTCCCACGTACCGGGGGTCTAACTTGTGGTTCCTTCCAAACCTTTTAACGCCAGACATCGGAGAAACATTCAGAAAAACCAAGTCTCCAACAACAAACTCCACATTAACCCTTCATTGATTAGCATACTTCTCATAGCGCTCTTGATCCACACGGAGCTTTTCTCGAATATGAGTCACGGCACAATTCATCTCCTCAAGGGGTTCCGGACCTAGCAACGGTCTCTCACCAACTTCAGCCCAAAATAAAGGAGTTCTACAACGCCTCCCATATAAGGCCCCAAACGGGGTCATCTGCAGACTCTCTTAATAATTATTATTGTACGCAAACTCCATGAGTTTGAGACGCTTGTCCCAAACACCACCATGATCCAAAATATAGCACCTGATCATATCTTCGACGATCTGATTTACCCTTTCCATCTGACCATTTGTCTGTGGATGATAGGCGGTGGAATACCTTAAATCGGTACCCAACCCCTCTTGTAAGCTCTTCCAAAAACGAGACGTAAATCTAGAGTCTCGATCTGATACGATGCTAACAGACACTCCATGCAATCTGATGACTTCTTCAAGATATAACTCTGCTATCTTTTTCATCGAATACTCAATATTAAAGTGAACAAAATGAGCACACTTTGTCAATCTATCGACTATCACCTAAACAGAGTCGTGCTCACGTGGAAATTTTGGTATACCGGTGATGAAATCCATTGAAATACTCTCCCATTTCCAACTTGGAATATCAAGTGGTGTCTGTTTACCACCAGGCATTCTATGACCAACCTTAACACGTTGACACGTATAACATTCTGATACAAACTTCACGATATCATTCTTCATCCCTGACCACCAAACAATTTGCTTTAGATTTTTATACATCTTAGTGGAACCAAGGTGGTAGGCTACACTGGAACCATGAGCTTCAGTACAGATCTTAGGCCGAATGTCGCCAAAGGCGGGGACGCAAAACCTACCTGATACTTCAAGGTATCCAACTCATCCAAGGAGAAATATGGTAGCTCTTTCTTCTCAGTTCTATTCCGGAGATGTAATAAATCAGGATCATCCTTCTGGTGTACTTTGGTGAGGGAAATCCTGGAGGGCTCTTCCGCCTCCAAACTAGCAGGCACAGTACGACTCCCAACTTCAATGTCCATCAACAAGAATTCTTCCACCAGGGATTGCATCGACAGATTAAAAATTTTTGCAGTCTTTCTACTCAAAGCATCAGCTACTACAATAGCCTTTCCTGTATGATAAAGAATTTCCACTTCATAATCTGTCGCATATTCTAACCACCAACGCTGGCGCAGATTTAGTTCCTTTTGAGTGAAGACGTAATTCAAAATCTTATGGTCCGTATAGATCTTGCACAGCGCGCCATACACAATAAGTGTCGCCAAAACTTCAGCGCATAAATTACAGCAGCGAACTCCAAATCGTGCATAGGTTAGTTTCTCTCATGAGTCTTTACTTGCCTCGATCCATACGCGATCACCTTACCATCTTGCATTAAAACACAACCAAGTCCGATGGGTGATGCATCAACATACACAGCATACTCAACTCCTTTAGTAGGTAAGGTTAAAATTAGAGCAGTACATAATCTCTTCTTCAGTTCTTGGAAAAGCTCTTCACACTTATCACTTCAAATGAATGCAGTATTATTCTGAGTAAGTCTAGTTAGAGGAGCAGACAACACCAAAAACCCTTCCATGAATCTCCTATAATAGCCAGCCAGGCCTAAGAAGCTCCTAATCTCCTTAGGTGTAGAAGGTCTCTCTCATTTCATCACAGTAGAAATCTTGGTCGGGTCTATAGAAATACCTTCCTTGCTTACAACATGACCCAGAAAGGACACCTGAGGTAGCCAAAACTCACACTTGTTCAACTTCGCATATAACTTATGCTCCCTCAAGGTCGACAAAACCAAACGCAAATACTGAGTATGATCCTCAACATTGCGGGAATACACCAAGACATCATCTATAAACACAATAACAAATTGGGCCAAGAAATCCTTAAACACCCTATTCATCAAATCCATGAAAGCAGAGGGTGCATTGGTTAAACCGAAAGACATCGCCAAAAACTCATAATGTCCATGCCGCAAACAGAAAGCGGTTCGTGGAATATCTGCCTCACGAATTCTCAACTGGTGGTAGCATGAGTGAAGATCGATCTTTGAAAATACCGAGCTACCACGCAACTGATCGAACAGATCATCAATCCTTGGCTGGGGATATCTATTCTTAATGGTCACCTTATTCATTTCTCTATAATCGATGCAAAGCCTCATCGATCGATCTTTCTTCTTGACAAACAAAACAGGAGTACCCCGCGGAGAAGAACTTGGTCTAATAAAATCACACCTCAACAACTCATCGAGCTGAGTACGCAACTCATCTAACTCACGCGGAGCCATACGGTACGGTGCTTTGGCAATAGGACGAGTACCTGGCTCAAGGTCTATCACAACCTCTATCTCCCTCACTTGAGGAATTCCTGAAAGACAGTCAGGAAAAACATCTGGAAACTCTCGCACCACCGGGATATCCTCAAGACATGGTGTAACAAAAGCAGTTTCCAAAGCAGAAACAAAAACCAAAAATGCCTCGCAACCTGACTCTATAGCACGACAAGCATGTACCGCAGAAATAATAAGGGAAACCCTGTCCTGAAATCCATAGACGCTCATTGGTTGGCCATTGTCCATCTTGAAGTCCAGTATCTTTGCCTTGCACTGGATGACCGCATCATACTTGGACAGCCAGTCCATGCCCAAAATCATGTCAAAGTCTGTCAGATCCAACACCATTAGATCTACAAAGGCTAGGAAATCGCCTAGGTATATAGGGCATCTCAGAACTCCTTGATTAGATATCACTGAATCACCGAAGGGAAGCTTGATGTTGAAGGAGTCTTCTAATTGATCCACATTCAGGAGATGTTTATCTACAAACCTCCGGGCCACAAAGGAATGGGTGACACCTGAATCGAAAAGAACGCACGTCCACCTATTCCATACCTTAAACTCCCCTAAAACTATAGCATACATAACTAAACGAACGATAATTAGGGCAACAACGAAAAATAATAAGATAAATTAAACTGGGGCTAACCTGATATAACTTGCGTAGAGGTTTGAGCTTCCTCGCTGGTCACCACGTTCAGTTTTCCTTTTCCTTTATCCAGGTTTGGTGGTGGCGGTAGAGCTCAAAGCGGGGTAGGCTGCAGTGGGGACTGAGCTTGGGGGCATGAAGACTTCTGGTGTCCCTTCTGCCCGCACTGGAAGCAAGTCTTTTCCTTCATCCAGCAACGACTCACATCATGACCATTCCTTGCATAGAACGAGCACACTAGCTCTCCCTTGGGTACACCTTAGATGGCGTGCACCTGCTGCTGCTTCAGAGTGGCAGTCCTCTTGAAACACCTTTCGAAAGGGTGGCCGGATCGACTACAGAAGCTACACACTTCCTTACTTTTCTTTTTCGAAGAAGGGCCAGATGCCCTGGAGCTACCATCCTCAACATCTTTTCTCTTCTCTTTCCTCGCCGCAGCATCTTGATTCTTGGCGTTCTCAATCGCCTCGACCTTCAAAGCGGCTTCTACTGCTTCAGCATAGCTTTCAGCTCGATAAGCGCATGCCCATTGCTGGACATTGCTTCTTAATCCTCCCATGAAATATTTCACTCTACCCTCCTCAGAAGCTACTAAATCAGGAGCAAACCTACTTATTTTACTAAACTCAATCTCATACTCGCTCACGGTGAGCTGTCTCTGTTTCAGATGCAGGAAGTTATTCATCAGGCGGTCCTGCTCGACTGAGGGTAGAAACTTCTTCAACAGCATCTTCTTAAAGGATTCCTAAGAACAGCCTTCCTTCAGACTCTCTCTTTCCCGAATCCACCAACTTTTTGTCAGGCTTTTTAACTGATAGGCTGCAATCATCACATTCTGGGCTTATAGAATTACGGAATACGAAAACAACTCCTCGATGAAGATGATCCAATCATCTAAAGTCATAAAATCGGCACTCCTGTCGTAGGTGGGAGGTCCCAACCGTTGGAAGTGCGATATGAAATTCATTTCTGGTGGTATCATCATCGGGGGCACCAGAGGAGCAGGGGTATCGGGCACGGCTTGGCCCAAGGCAGGCTCTTATACTAAATGTTGTTGCACAGGAGAGGCAGGCAACAAAGACTGAATTTGCGATTGCATCGCAACTAATTGCCTCGATAGAGCCTCATTGCTCTGACAAAGACTCTCGATAATCGCATCACTTTGCGCCCCTGATGACTCACCCTCCGACTGGGGAGTCGACCTCGTCGCAGGACGCTTTGGCGGAATTTCTAAAAAAGCAAACGGACAACTCATCAAAATCCTAGATGACAACTAGGCCACACGACTAGTTCAGACCATACTTAAAAGACACTTGCTTATGCTGCAACTTGCTCTGGGATTTTATAATGATGTTATGTCCTACTTAGGATGATATTCTCTCATCCTATTGACTCTTGTGCCTATGACATGAATGCATGGATTCTTTATTCTTATTTAAAATCATGTGTGTACATGTGTCATCATGTAAACCTTAATCTAGCACGCGTGCTTATGTGATGATATGCTATGTATGCAGTGTTATGCATTCTAAAAAGGCCTTAATGCATGAATGAGCGACGTACACATGAAATTTTATGCATCTCATACTACATAACATCGCATGCAATAATAAAAGAAAACGTGCTAATGGGCACCCATGTGATGATGGTTATGCATCTCAAACTACATAACCGTCACATGTTGCCTCCTATGGTGGATCCATATACAAACACATATTATGCATCCCATACTATATAATATGCCTCGTATACTTCTTATCATGCTATGAGTGTAGTGACTATGTGTAACGCCCCGAAAATTGTATTTGAGTCGGTCGCGTAAAAAGGGATTTTTGGTGCCTTTATAGGGGTATACGGCCTAGGACACGGGCGTGTCCGAGGCCGTGTCTGGCTGGTGTTTTAGCCATTTTCATCCCGAGAAGGACACGGCTAGTAACACGGCTAGGTGACACGAGCGTGTCATTTGACACGGGAGTGTGCCTAACCGTGTCTCTGCCTGTGTTCTGCGTTCGACTGTCGACGATAGTTGCTTGACGATTTTCGGGTGACACGGGCGTGTGCCTACCCGTGTCCCTACCCGTGTTCTTTTGGGTCGTATCCGTTGCCGTGGCGGTTATGCGTGACACGCCCCTGGTCACGGGCGTGTCGAGGAACCCGACACGGGCGTGTCGAGTGAGACACGGGCGTGTCTGAGCCCATGTGAGTCTCTCTGCTCGACGATCGTGCCTGGATCGAGGCACACGGCCTGGGACACGGCCGTGTGCCAAGCAGTGTTCGGCCCAGGTTTGGAGATTTTTGAGCGAATTTGAGCCGTTCGTTTTCTTTAACTAAGATCCAACGGCCCAGGTGATTTCCTGCTCTGTTAAGGCCGGGAATAGGGGACTTAATCCTTCATTTCTCTCCAACCATTCTCTCTCTCAAGGAGTTGGAAAGAGGAGAAAGAAGGAGGGATTTTCCGGCCGCCGGCGGAGCATCGGAGCACCATTTTGAGATCTGAGAGCGGATCCGTGGAGGAAAGTTCGTTACGAAGAGTTCTGTCCGTGTAGTTTTCCATGGCGCCAAAGTGGACTACAAGGGTAACGATTCTCTACTTGAGCATGTGAAGCTCTTTCTTTCTGCATAAGGAATCCCGCTCCCGCGAGTGTGCAGTGAGTGCGTGGTGTTCCTTGGGGTTGATGTGAATAGTCCCCCTTGTGTTGCATATAGAGTCCGGAATCATGTAAGTACGGACATAGGCATTGTGTGTGAAGCCTACCCGGACATGTTGGTCTGGATCGGTGATGTTGCATTTGATATGTTTTGCCGGAGAAGACTCCGTGTTTTGGGCTTTCGGGTTTCTACGCGGTAGATTGCAGCAGGGATCCTTGGAGGTTAGCTCCAAGGCGCACCCGAAAAACTGAGCGGAATCGTTGTTCTGCTAACTTGGCGGTCAGGGAACCGGCCTTGAACATAACTGGGTTATATGATTGTTTGGAAATGATGGGATCCGAGAGAAGCTTGGCCCGCGCGTAGGACTTAAATTGACTAGGCGGCGTGAGTAACGGGCAAGTGGAATCGGACCTAGGCTATGTGGTTCGGTGCGAGAGACCCGAAAAGGGGACTGGCCGTTGGCATAGTTAGGAGCCTTAGACGGTGGTCAGAAAGGCTAAATTCTCACATAGTTGCCATCTTTGGGATGTTGGTGAAGCCACAGAATTGACCGAATTCACCGTTAATGTGCCCTGAGTGCACGGGGTGTTTGGCCGTGCGAGCCTACACCTGTGGCGATATATATAATTGCACTTTATTGTTTAGCTGGGCTAATGTTATGCAGGGAAAGAGCACCGCCGTCCCGAGTTAGGGGCGGGGTCGTTATAATTTGGTCGGCTTTTAGCTGACCGTTGCTTTGTTTTCCATCGTGCGGTGGAATGTGCTTGCAGGTGCTGCGGAGCCGAGTACCAAATAGCGGGCTGGAGCTCATGTTGCTGTGCTGGCCCTAGAAGGTCAAAGCGAATAGTTGTTTTTATTTTATCATGTGTGGCCGGCCTACGAGCCGATGTATGTAAGACATGTTTATTAAGTGAACATTTGTAAGGCCATAAGGCCATGTACTCTTTTAGTGTATTTGGGTTTTCATTCTAGTAGTGTGGTTGTGGACATTAATGTTTATTGGTTTTAAGTTTTGGGTTCTTTCAACTTTAAAAGCTTCCGCTAGAATGCTCTGTGTAGGACGTGTAGTCTTAATTGGATTGTTTGAATATTCTTATGTAACCCTTCCGACTGTCTGTGGTATATGGCGTCGGGTTCCAGCTGGACCTTCTGTTATATGACATGTGACGGATGGGGTGTTACAATTTGGTATCAGACTTCTGGTTACGGTCAGGCTTAACTGAATTCGTGGGCGAATTCTTTTAAGGGGTGGTGAGCACATGTGTGCGTCATCGTTATAACATCAAAAAGAACCCATGAATGTCCACTTAGGAATGAAAAATACACTTATTTTGTGGAATCTGAGTGTTCCAATGATTGCTTTTAGCAATTTGTTTGTCGTCTAATCGTGTGTCTTTGCTACTATAGGCAGCTAGGAGCGGTGCTGATCAGTCAGAGCGTCCGCAATCAGCGGAAAGTAGTGCACCAAGGGACGTGCCTACAACTCCTCCTTCAGCGGAAACCATCAGGATGGTGGCTGAAGTTGTGTTTGCGATGATAAATGCCCAACCTGCAGGGCAAATGCATCACGCACCTCCTGCGAATGAGCAAGAACCGGTTAGGGCGCAGAGCTGAGAGTGGTGGAGCGCGCAGCAGTTAATCTGGTAGAGCCGAGGAGAGCTACGGAGAAGCAGCTAAAGCATGTAATGGGCTTTAATCCTCCGAGGTTCGATGGGGTTGGAACGCCAGCTCAAGCTGAGGACTGGCTCTCTTCGATAAAGAGGGTGTTGACAGCCACGTTAACTGAGGAGTGGCAGAAGACCACCATAGCAACTTTTCTTTTGGTGGGTGAAGCGAGGCTGTGGTGGGATGAGTTGGAGTTTCATCTCTTAGTGGGTAGGCAGCTTGCTGATGTACCTATGGAGGAATTTTCAAGGTTGTTCCTAGCCAGATTTGTAACTTCCACTCAGAAACTTGAGATGGAGAACCAATTTCTTGGGTTGACTCAGGGATCCAGAAGCGTGGATGAGTATCTGCATGAGTTCACACGGTTGGTTCGTTACGCTGGGGCTATGTTTGCGGAAGAAGAGAGGAAGACCAACCGATTCTATGAGGGTCTACGCGGTGACCTACAGTTACTCCTTGCTGGGCCTAAGGCGCAAGGCTTCCTAGCCTTGGTCAATTCGGCCCGATCATTGGAAAAGGTTGCGAAGAAAGTTCAAGAGAAGAAGGACCCAGGAGAAAAGAAGTCCAAGTTCAAGGTGCCAAATACCAACTCAAGTTTCCGCAGGTGGAACAAGAAGCGGAGGACTTCGAACTCAGCCCCTTCGGTTGATGTGTCGGGGGCAACTACAAGTCGAGTCCCAGGAGCTTGCTACAACTGCGGGAAGACGGGGCATTTTGCTCGGGAGTGTTGGAGCGGACGTTCAAAGTCCGAGAGGAAGTCTGGAGCGACTTATGAGGAGAAAGGGAAGGCGGTGGAGTCAACCGCGTCCCACCATGCTCCAGCCCAGCCTAGAGTCTACAACCTTGGTCTGCAAGAGGCCATAAAGCAAGCAGACGTGGTGACAGGTATGAGTTAAATTGCAGTAGTTTAAATTTTATAGTTGTTACCTTCGTATTTGTTAGCTTACTTTTGTTGGTGCTAGGCTTCGTGTTGATCTTTGAGTTTCCGGCGAGTGCCCTGTTTGATACGGGAGCATCGCACTCCTTCATGTCCGAAAAATTCATATCGCGCATCGGGGTTCCATCTTCGATGGCAAAAGACAGGTTGGATGTGTTGTTGCGCAATGGGTGCTCAATGCGCGCGGATAGGGTCTGCGTAGCGAAGATTCGGATTGGAGTCCAGGAGTTTGATTTGCGAGTGTTGGTTCTACCGTTAGTAGAGTTCGACGTAATATTCGGTATGGATTGGCTCTCGGAGCAGGGTGCATGCATTGATTGCAACCGTAAGGAAGTTAAGTTGGGTCTGAACACTGATTGGGAGACTACTTTTGCGGGCATGAAGGGGTCAGGGAAAGTTCTGATGTCGGCCCTTCAGATGATCAAGGCAGTTCGGTCTGGGGCAGAGCTGTTTGTCACATTAGTGCAGACTTCGACGTCTAAGCCTATTTTGGACAGCATCCCAGTTGTGTCTGAGTATCCCGATGTGTTCCCAGATGATCTCCCAGGAGCCCCTCCTCAGCAGGAGATTGATTTTACCATAGAGCTGGTACCGGGTGCCAAACCGGTGTCACGCTCCTCCTATCGGACAGTGCCAAGAGAGATGGCGGAGTTGAAGGTGTAATTGCAAGAGTTGTTAGAGCAATGCTATGTGCGTCCAAGTTCGTCGCCTTGGAGCGCAACAGTTCTCTTTGTTAAGAAGAAAGATGGGAGCTTGCGGCTTTGTATCGACTACCGGGAACTGAACAAGCTCACAGAAAAGAATAAGTATCTGATTCCGAGGATTTACGATCTATTTGATCAGTTGGTTGGGTCAACGGTATATTCGAAGTTAGATCTGAAGTCTGGTTACTATCAATTGAGGATAAGGGAGAGCGACATCCCAAAGACAGCATTCAGTACGCGGTTTGGGCATTACGAGTTCACGGTCATGCCGTTTGGATTGACCAATGCGCCATTCGTGTTTATGGATCTGATGAATAGGACATTCAGAGAGTACTTGGATCGTTTCGTGATAGTATTTATCGATGATATCCTGGTGTACTCGCAGTGCGAGGAGGATCACTACAATCATCTACACATGGTGTTGGAGACGTTGAGGAGGAATCATTTGTATGCTAAGTTCTCCAAGTGTGAATTCTGGTTATCCTCGATAGCGTTCCTTGGTCATGTTGTCAGTGGAGAAAGGATAGCTGTGGATCCGGCAAAGATAGTGGCGATACGGGAGTGGCCTGCTTTGACTACAGTGGCGGAAGTTCGGAGCTTTCTGGGGCTTGCTGGCTACTACAGGCGCTTCGTAGAAAACTTCTCGCGGATAGCGCTACCACTCACGACGTTGACAAGGAAGGATCAAAAGTTTGTGTGGTCTCCGGAGTGCGAACATGGCTTTTGAAGAGTTGAAGAGGCGGTTGACTACAAAGCCTATTTTATGTTCGCCAAGTGGAACCGAAGGGTTCGAGATATATAGTGATGCTTCGGGCAGTGGTTTGTGCTGTGTTCTGCTACAGCATGGGAGAGTGATAGCCTATGGTTCACGACAATTGAAGGCTCACGAGAGAAATTATCCGGTCCATGACTTGGAGTTAGCGGCCGTGATATTTGCCCTGAAGCTTTGGAGGCACTACCTGTACGGTGTGAAGGTCGATATTTACACCGATCATAAGAGCTTGAAGTACCTGTTGGATCAAAAGGATTTGAACATGAGGCAGCGTAGGTGGATGGAGTTCTTAGGGGACTACACTTTCAAGATTCATTATGTGTCTGGGAAGGGAAATGCAGTGGCGAATGCGTTGAGTCGCAGGACTCCGGCGCAGGCCAACTGGTTATCGGTACATGATGAGAGATTGTTCCATGAGTTGGAGGCTTTGGAGATATCTTGCGTCGACAAGCAATCTAGTGCTGAGGCGAAACTGTTTTGGACAGAGGTGCAGTGTGACCTAGCTGATAGAGTTCGGCGGGCTTTGGTTCAGGATAACAGCATGAAGTAGATCTTGGATGAATCATTGGATGGGTCAAATTCCCAGTTTGCTGTTGAGGATGGGTTGCTAAGGAAGGACGGTCGCATATGCATTCCTAGTGCGGATAATATTCGGGAGGAGTTGATGTATGAGGCTCATCATACCAGGTACTCAATCCACCCGGGAAGCACGAAGATTTATAGAGACATGAAGAAATTATTCTGGTGGCCGGGTTTGAAGAAGGATGTAGCACTTTATGTGGCCAAGTGACGTACTTGCGCATTAGTGAAGGCGGAATGCCAGAAGCCCGGAGGTTTCTTGAAATCCCTACCTATCCCAGAATGGAAATTCGATGACATATCTATGGATTTTGTGCATGGCTTGCCGAAGTCGCAGAAGGGAAATGACCCCATATGGGTGGTCGTAGATAGGTTGACAAAGGTGTCGCACTTTATTCCGAACAGGAAGGAAGATCCGGTGGAAAAGTTAGCCAAACTCTACGTGGATAATATTATACGATTGCATGGTGTGCCCCGCAGTATTGTTAGTGACCGAGATGGACGCTTTACGTCGAAGTATTGGAGGTTGGTGCATAGTATGTTGGGAACTAAGCTGAGTTTCAGCACAGCCTTTCATCCATAGACGGATGGTCAAACCAAGAGGGTCAACAGGACTATGGAGGACATGCTTCGCATGTGCGTCCTAGATTTCGGAAAGCATTGGGAGGATCACATGTATATGGTGGAGTTTGCGTATAACAACAGCTTTCAGGCGAGTATTGGTATGGCGCCTTTCGAAGCCTTGTACGGGAGGAAGTGTCGTACGTCGTTGTCTTGGTTGGAGGCAGGCGAATCGAAGTTGTACAAACGTCAAGCAGTGGAAGATGTCCACTTCAATGATACGGATAATTCAGGAAAGATTGAAGGTCGCTCAGGACAGGCAGACAAAGTATTACAACGCCTAGCATAGGAACGTGGAGTTCAATGTTGGCGACATGGTGTATCTAAAAATCAAGCCGTTCAAGGGTGTATCGCGGGTTCGACGCTTGAAGAAGCTGAGTCCGAGATACCTTGGACCATTTGAAATCCTAGAGCGTGTTGGCGAGGCAGCGTATAGATTGAAGCTGTCGGCGGAATTGAGTGGGCTACATGACGTGTTCCATGTGTCGGTGTTGCATAAGGCGGTGCAAGAGCCTTCGCAGATCATTGCGGACAATCAGGTACCGGTTGATTATAAGTTGGCAACAAGGGTCAAGCCAGTACGTATTGAAGACGTTGCAGTCAAACGACTCCGCAACAAAGATGTCCGAATGGTTAAAGTCCGTTGGGATAATTGCGGACATGAGGAGCTTTCTTGGGAGCGAGAGCAAGCTATGTTGGAGGAATACCCCGAGATATTCCACTCGGGTATTATTTAGATTTGTGTACCTTTACTTAATTTCGGGACGAAATTCCTTAAGTGGGGGAGATTTGTAACGCCCCGAAAATTGTATTTGAGTCGGTCGCGTAAAAAGGGATTTTTGGTGCCTGTATAGGGGTACACGGCCTAGGACACGGGCGTGTCCGAGGCCGTGTCTGGCTGGTGTTTTAGCCGTTTTCATCCCGAGAAGGACACGGCTAGTAACACGGCTAGGTGACACGGGCGTGTCATTTGACACGGGCGTGTGCCTAACCGTTCCTCTGCCCGTGTTCTGCGTTCGACGGTCGACGATAGTTGCTCGACGATTTTCGGGTGACACGGGCGTGTTCCTACCCGTGTCCCTACCCGTGTTCTTTTGTGTTGTGTCTGTTGCCGTGGTGGTTATGCGTGACACGCCCCCTGGTCACGGGCGTGTCGAGTAACCCGACACGGGCGTGTCGAGTGAGACACGGGCGTGTCTGAGCCCGTGTGAGTCTCTGTGCTCGACGATCGTGCCTGGATCGAGGCACACGACTTTGGTCAGGCTTTTGGCTGACCGTTGCTTTGTTTGCCACCGTGCGATGGAATGTGCTTGCAGGTGCTGCGGAGCCGAGTACCAAATAGCGGGCTGGAGCCCATGTTGCTGTGCTGGCCCTAGAAGGCCAAAGCGAATAGTTGTTTTTATTTTATCATGTGTGGCCGGCCTGCGAGCCGATGTATGTAAGACATGTTTTATTAAGTGAACATTTGTAAGGCCATAAGGCCATGTACTCTTTTAGTGTATTTGTGTTTTCATTCCAGTAGTGTGGTTGTGGAGATTCATGTTTATTGGTTTTAAGTTTTGCGTTCTTTCAACTTTAAAAGCTTCCGCTAGAATGCTCTGTGTAGGACGTGTAGTCTTAATTGGATAGTTTGAATATTCTTATGTAACCCTTCCGACTGTCTATGGTATATGGCGTCGGGTTCCAGCTGGACCTTCTGTTATATGCCATGTGACGGATGAGGGTGTTACACTATACTTCGGTTAAGACGTACTGATGATACATCGGTGTGTGTATGCAAATGAAAGAAGAAAATAAACTAAACGAGATTGGCTAGTTCGACCAACTTGTCAAACTAACCTTCCTCTGATACCAATTGTCACAATCCGCATTTTTACCGCATTTAATAACTTATCAGAGTAAGGGAAAATGTGTGTCATGATGACACGTCAGCAGGGGATAATTGCAGACGCTTAGGTAAACACCTACTTAATTATGAAGAAAGATTCCTTAAATTATTTTAAGGTAAAATCAGTTTAAGTGCAGTAGGTAGTCGTATCCCTCGCCTTAGTGGCTCATCTAGTCCACAAGAAAAGTAATTTAAACACTGCGGAAAGTACTTTTATCAGATTAGACACCCTACAAGAGCTTAGAGGTTCCCAAAGGACACATCAAGGCATACAAGTTCTAAATTTAGTAGAAATAAAAGTAGATTTGTACGGTCGTTAAATATAGTGGTTTTACATTTTAAAAAATGTAATGCATGAGGTAATAATAATAATTTTTATACTTGAAATTAACTATCATGCAATCCTAACATAAAATATCTCAAAGAGCAAGTAATCCACATCCACATAAAGAAAACTAAGCAGCTAGCAAGTATCTAAAAATAACAATTCTGTGGGCGTCAATAAACTGACACGAACCCATATACCGAATAGTATGTCTGAACCAGTAAAACAAAATAAACAATAATCTACCTCGCTAAGACGATGCAACAACCACGGCCAACACTTCCGCTCAAGCGCTCCAAAAAAAACCAGCACCGAACTCAGCTACAGCTCTAAACCTGAGGCATTCCAAAGACAGAACACCTCAGCAAGAAAGTACAAGTGGTGTCAGAAAAATAAGCCAAAGTAAACAAAGGTTAAAGGGGTAGCAACCCAAGGCCAAAAACACTGAAGTAAAGTACAAAAACAGGGCATCAACAGGAAAAGAACACTTACGTGATTCGTCACGTACAACAAGAATACAGCAGACGCACGAGCCTATAAGGTGACAACATGAATAAATCATGAGGAAGAAATACAAAACCTTTATTAGGCACCTGTGGTCGACTCTACCCAAAAACACGGGCGAGGTGGTCACTCAACTGGACACACCCTCACGAATATAATATTCGTCTAACTGCGAGGGAGTCTCATACTCTCCACCATACACCGCAGATGCCCAAAAACCTGGTAGACTTCCACATGGTACTAATAAAGGAAACAAACATTTGTGGAGATGGTTTCGTCCACTAACTCCCGCAATCAAGAAAACCCACAAAAAAAACCACCACATATATCTCGAGACTTGACACGTCAGATTCTACTTGACATTTCTAAATTCAAGACGCGGTTGATCAACCCTTAGAAACGATTTACAATCTTAGATAAACTCTAATACGTTCAATAATGATAGATAAGGCGTTTAAAGTCATCAGTGAAACATTTCAAGAAAGGTTAAACATGACTTGACAAGATTGAATTACCATAACAGCACTAAAAAAATACAAGCGATCTTCAAGGAAGGATTAAACATTTCAATAACTTGGAAAGTCAAAGTGCAGAAAGATTAAAAACAAAACTTAACCGTTACAATTAGCCAAAGAAGAGGAAATGAGGGTAAACCACCACTTGCCTTGGTTTTTACCGGAAAAGTTCACTGAATCATTCCATGTCGCAGATCGGGGCAAAAGAAGACGGGAGGAGCCGAAATCTGAACAAAAATGGTCGAAATAGAGGTTAGGGCCGAAAAACCCTAACGCGAAAACTCAAGGAATGGGGAAAATTTTACCACGATGGAGTAGCTCTCGGCGAGAGCTTTCCAGATCTATACTCGGTTGAAGATTTCGAGCACCGGAGCACCGTCGGCGACCACCGGAAAATTCACGAACGGGAGGGAGTCGCCGCTCTGGTTTTGGTTCGGGATAAAGCGTGAGGAAGAAGATGAAGGAAATTTTTCTTTCTTAATTATCTAAGTATCAGAATATATATATATATGTATTTATAAAAAGTTTTGTCTAAAAACGAACTATTTACGAGCGGGTGCGCAGAAAATAAAAATAGAGGTTTAGGATGGCTTCAAATTGAAAAGTGTCCAACATGAAAGTTGTAGATCTCGTCGAGACGAACAAATTTTATGTTAACTATTTTTTTATAAAACAACGGTTTGACCCTCAAAAAGGCACTCGAACACAAACTGAAACGGACTACTCGAGATGAATATACAATACTCGAGAGCAAGATTACAGGTACTCAAGAAGTAGAAAAAAGCTACTCGAGTACCAAAATTTAGTACTCGAGTACTAAAATTTAGTACTCGAGAACAACAGACAGAACTCGAGAAGTTGAAAGGCAGCACTCGAGTGGAAGATGACAACACTCGGGTAGAAGATGACAGCACTCGAGTAGAAGATGGCAGCACTCGAGTAGTTAAGAAGCAGCACTCGAGTAGTAAGAAGCAGCACTCGAGTCCTTAAGAAGCAGCACTCGAGTAGCTAAGAGCAGCACTGGAGTATTAAGAGAATTAATTTGCATGAACTGTAACTTTTTACAAATATATCCAAAAAATCAAACTATAGATATCAATAGAAAATGATATTTTTGAATAGTGCTTTAATATTAAAATAATCATATTTATATATTTTTTGAATAAGTAAACACGAGTTCAAAACGGAGGCCCAAACGCGCGCCAAATTAAACGAAATTCGCACCGTAAGCAAACACTGACGCTACGAATACAACGACGAAGTCAAAATCAAAATCCGACGAGCCATTCTCGAGATATTAATTTTCAAAGTCTACGACGAACATAAATTCTACAAAACTATGGAAAATCGCCGAGACCCGAATATCGCTCGGATCGCGACGAAACTTGACGAGCAAGTCCAAAATTATTTAACTTAATTTCCAAATGCAAAAAATTTCCAATTACAACAGGAATTCACGAATTTGGCTGACTCGACCGAACGGACGCGAAAATGCCCTAACGGCGATGCGCCGTCAACTCGACGTTAAAAGTAACGTTATGCCGTCATAAATATGACGATATCAAATCAAATAAAATCATCGAAAAAAATTGGGGGTGTTACATTCTAGGCACTGGATCTACAAGTGAGAGAGATTCGGGTTGCCATGGTTCATGAGGAGCCACCGGGTCGATTGTGTCTGTCCCCGACATGATATTGCATTAGAAATCTGCTTCGTTAGTGGATTAGGCATTATGCGTGAAGCAATAGTCGCGACCGTTAGTCCGACTCGGTGATGTTATATTGCGAGCCTTAAGGATTTTGTAGAAATCCATTAGTGGCAAGACGTCGTCTGTGATGATATTTTCCCCTTTTTTGTGTGAGTACGTGTGGCCAGAACCGGACCGAGTGGAAATTAGAGTACACGCGGGGGCACGGGGATGGTACGGTACAAATGTTGGAATAGGGTGGGAAAGGCATGGGATTGTGATGTGATAAGGCGTGGTTTGTCTCTGTGGTCGGCTGGCTAGCCCGTGCCGTTACGAGGTCATGTGTGGAGAGTGTCCCGTCGAGACAAGTCCCTTTCTATGGAACTGACAAGAACGCCAATCTTAAGATAAGCCCGAACGATCCCAGTTGGGTCCCGTTTGGTCTCCTTTAGTGGACTTGGTCCCGATATTAGAGTCGGGCCTCGGTTGTCGCGAACGAGTGGGGTCTAGCAAGGGTTCTTAGCATCGGTTTGTTTGAATGGTAGAACCCTGATGTGAGAAGTTAGAGTTTGCAGACAAGCTAGGGATTTGAGACCCATGTGCGGGTGGGGTCGAGACAAAGTTCTGTGTGGCTGCTTGTATGACGTTGGGGGAAATTAGAGTACCCTTGTGTTTGCAGCTTGAACGTCGATGGGGAAATTAGAAGTACCCGATGTGATGATGTGTTAGAAGCATACGCTTTAGGGTGCTTTGGGTGAAACCCAGGATTGCATTCATGCTGTATTGTAGGCCCCTTTATATTATTTGCTCAACTTAGAAACATGTTTGTTGTTTGAGACATACAAACTTGTTTTATAGCTTTACATGTTATTGTATATTTCATACGAAGTGCTGACCTGTAGGGTGATGGTGTACCCTGGGGTCCGTTAGGGATGGTCGGGAGTAGATGTGTTGGTTACACAGTTAAGGTCAGTCTTTGCTGACTCACGTTACCAATAATTTTTACAGGGCAAGGATCGCGAGCAGGAGCAATCTCGCCAGCCAAAAAGGCCTAAGCCTCATAAAGTGAACTTTCTTGTATTTACATATATTTTGGTTGAATGATATGCTCCATGAAATTTGATCCGGCTTGCATGTCCGAGGTAGCCTAAGAGTGCGAATGCACGTTACTATTGTTTAATGTTGTTTCAGTCTTGGACTTATGATATGTAAACCCTTAAGGCCATTTTGATACTCTTGGTTTGGTGGATAACTTCTAGTGTTGATCGTATGTTTCCGCTATTGATGTCTGAGTTTTGAGTTTGGGTAGTTTATATATCATCTTATAATGTCGAAGTTGTGGAGTCTGTATGTTGTGGGGCCCCGGCCGGACCCACTTTATACGGTCATTACAGGGGAGGTGTTACAATTTGGTATCAGAGGGAGGTTAGTGTCCAAGGTAAAGATTTGTGGTCGAATGCCGTAATTGGATCGCAAAGTGAAGTTATCCACCTAGGATTATCGTAGGACTATGATTGTCCTTATGTTTAGTTGTTCGACTAGAAGCTGATTCTTGTTCTACTTTGCTTTTATGAAGGGAGCAAGTGATGAGGCGGGGACGTTGAGGCCACGGGAAGAGCCTTCGGCGAGCAGTGCTACTGCTCAGGGTCCTTTGGGCATGGGGGTAACCCCGGCCAATTTCTGTCACATGCTCGCAGAAGCAATGGTGGCAGCTCAAGCTGCCGCAACAGCACAAGTGTGACCCCTGTTGCGCCGGTAGCAACTCCTACTACCCCGGATACAGCAACAGTCGTGCCAGGCGGAGGAGCCATGCAAGCAGAGCCGTTAGCTGAAAGAGTGGTTGTCGGGCACGGAGACCGACAAATGAAATATTGTCTAAGCTTCCATACTCCAACGTTCAAGGGAGTTGACACGCCGACCGATGCAGAGGATCGGTGGGCAAGGATTCAAGAACTGCTAAGGGCGACAGAGACGCCAGTAGAGAAGCAGTCCGAGTTTGTAAGCTTCATGTTGGAAGGTGATGTTAAGCTGTGGTGGGTAAGCCATTACGTTCGCCAATTTCCTGGACGCACCCCATCCATAGAAGAGTTCGGGAATGCTTTCTTGAAGATGTATATTCCCGCGTCGACGAGGTTAGCCCTTCAGAGGCAATTTCTGCACTTGGTGCAGCGGGACAAGACGATATACGAGTATGTTTAGGAGTTCACTTGATTGGGTCATTATGTTGGTACGACCATGACCAATGATGAGGAGAGGGACAACCTATTTTAGCGTAGATTGAGGGAGAATATGAGACAACCACTCATCACTATGAAGAAAGCAGGCTTCAATGAGTTGGTCGAGACCGCTAGGATGTTGGAAAGCGATATGGAGCGAACCTAACTTTGGAAGGGTTTTGCAGCCAAGTAGGGAGAAAGAAAGTCTTCTCAATCTGAAGTAAATTCTGACGGAAGTAAGTGGAATTATTAGAAATCCCACCAATAGGAAATCCCTCCACTGGTGGGATTTTCTAATAGGCGGGATTAATCCTACCTATTTATGTGGGATTAAAATCCCGCCTATTAAAATCAAATAGGCAGGATTTTAATCCCGCTTATAGGAAAATCGGGTCGGCATGGGCCGGCCCGGCCCGGGTTGGCCTTGAGGGCCTTACCAGGCTGCCTCTTTGAGAGGGGGCCCGAGCCCGGGTCAAGACGGGCCAGGCCCGAGTCTGGTTGGCAAAATTCCCGACATGACCAGCCCAATCCGATCGGCCCGATCCAGCCCGACCCGATCGGCCCGGTCCAGCCCGACCCGATGAGGCTTTTTGAACACTACTAGAATATTGCTAAGCACACATTTCAAAGTGCAATGCACACATATCAATTAATCGTTGAATGTATGAACTTTATATAAAATACACAAATGCACGTTACCACACCCGTTCTCGAGCAATGATGATGTCTCGAGCGTATGAAAAAAAATTCATTTAAAAGAAAAAAACTTTGCTGCCATCGACAAGAATACATCTAAAGTCTTGGTCCCCAGACACTTTCCTTTGAACCTGAACTAGCTAGGAGAAATGAAGGCTCTGTTTGGGACAGCTCTGACTGATGAAAAAGCTGTATTCCATCCGACAGAGCTGTTTTTAAGTTGTTTGGGATAGCTCTTTATACACTGCTAATGCAAAATCAATTTTAAAAGAGCGAATTTTTGGAGTGCTGCCCACCCCCACGTTAGCTCTCATAAAAGTGCGCTTCTCATAATTATTTTTTCGATTTTGCCCTTCTTCCCCCGCGGCATCTTCCCCAGGCCTCTCGCGTGAGCTCCACTACCGAAATCCCTCACGACGCATCCCGTCCCCCACCGTCTACCCCGCCATTTTGCATCCTGTCTCCCACCAAAATCCCTCACTACGCTGGCAAGTATCCATGTGAGCTGTCGACACCGCCATTGATGACCTCCCTCCTCAAGCTGACGGAAACGAGAGCATCCTAGCTTTTCTGGTGGAGCAACTTCCAGATCTCCACTGACGACCTCCATTGACAACCCCTCCGGCAAGCAACCTCCATTGACGACCAGATCCGGTGGAGATACATTGGCGAGCAACTCAAGATCCAGATATGGTGTAGATACACCACCCACCGGCGAGCAACCTCCATTGACCTCTCCGGCGAGCAACCTGCAGATCTGGTGGCATTCCGTTCTCTGCAGGCATTCTTCACCCTAGTTTATTTATGCTTTTTCATGGATTTGCCGGAAGAAATTCACTAATAGTTTTTATTAATATGTCATGATAGGTGATGCCAAACATCCTGCAACTTTTTAAAACAGATTTTCAAAGAGCTCTCTTAAATCATATTTATTTGAGAAAATTTTTTGGTCAGGATTCCGGACCATGGGCATGGTCCGAAAATAAATAGATTATTTTTGGTGGGGCCCACCCCCTACATTTCGAAATTTGCCATTCCTGCAACGTTTCGCTCCCCTCCGAGCCCTAGATTTTCTCCGCCTCTTCGCCTCTTTCTCCACCGTAAATCGCAGCGTTTGGGGTTTCTGGAATCATTTCACTGCGCGCCCCCGATGCGAACAAAGAAGGTGACACAAATCTTCAAGTTATAGGTAGCTTCAAATCATTTCTCACCATTTCCTCACCTGCACCGGGCTGAAGAAGGTAGCTTAAAATCATTTCACAGGTTACCATCTTCCCCTGCCAGGAACGAAGAAGGTAGCTTCAAATCATTTCCCAAAGCCATCCTTCTCTAGTCCGAACGAAAAAGGTAATATGATATTTTTCTGGGTTTATAGTTTGCCTTTGTTTTGGTCTAGTGTTCTGGTTTATGGTTATGATCTTGTGTTTTGTTTTATATTTTGTGGAGGGAAAATTGTAGGTTTCTGCACTTAGTCTTCGGTTAGTTTGTTTGCAGTTGCATTTCTAGTCATTTTTGTAGTTGTTTTTTATAGTAAAGCTCGTAGTCGCTTTTTCTATACATAGTTGCAGTTGTATTTAGTGAAGTATTCTGGTTTTACAGGTGCAACATGCCCATAAGCAAATACTTAAGCTGTAGATGCGCACCTAACACCTTTATAGCAAATTTCACACCTCTTTTGAATAGATTGTCTGAAGAATCTATAGAAGCACATATGGATGTCTGTCTCATTCCCATGTTTAGAATGCCAACAATTCCACAAAACATACCAATGTTGTATGTTCTTCTGAGATTATACAACATGGATAAGGAGCCTTCCAGCTTTGGAATTACCTTATCAAGATGACCGCCAACGAAGTGACACTTATATTGGGTCTCCCAAATGATAGTCTTCACTTTACCTTTTCAAGATCACCCATTGTGGACATAACCCACAAGAATTTAACTAAAGAGATCCATAGAACTGCTAATGAGGAGGGGTCCCCCACAGTGGAGGGTAAAAGATTAAGGTGACATTTAGTTGGTGTTAGAAAGTAGAGAAAAGAAGCGAAAAGTAGAGAACAAGCGAATAAACTTTTGAATAATTGAAATTTTATTATCCAAAAAAGATATCTATTACAAAGGTATGCCCTCCTTTATATAGAATGGAGGAGAGATGAGAGAATACAAATAAGAGATGTGGGACTATAATTTACAGGACAAGCGGACTATACAAAACAAACCGCACAAGCCGCGCGGTTAGACACAGGGCTAACCGCACGGCTACCACCAGAGAGGAAGAGAGACTGCCAGGGAAGACCGCCAGACCGCTCGGTCTCCAAGCCGACTGAGACAAACCGCCAGACCGCGCGGTCTTCAACCCGCCAAGACAAACCGCAAGACCGCCCGGTCACCAACTTCAACACTCCCCCTCAAGCTGGAGCATATATATCGATCATGCCCAGCTTGTCACAGATGTGGAAAAAGGAAGCGGACACTGGCTTGGTGAAGACGTCTGCCAACTCGTTGTCGGACGTGACAAAAGGAGTGCAAATCTGTTTCTTCAATATTTCTTCTCGAATAAAATGACAGTCGACTTCTATGTGTTTTGTTCTCTCATGAAAGACCGGATTTTTGGAAATGTGTATCGCGGCCTTATTGTCACAGAACATAGGAAGAGGATAGTTGTAAACCTCTCCTAAGTCAAGCATGAGAGCCCGCAACCACTTCAACTCACATGTAGTCGATGCCATGCTACGATATTCAGCCTCTGCACTAGACCTGGAAACGACAGACTGTTTCTTGCTCTTCCAACTCACAAGATTGCCTCCAACAAATGTGCAGAAACCTGAAGTCGATTTGCGGTCCCCTTTGTCATCTGCATAGCTTGAATCAGAGTAAGCTTCAACCCTTAGGTGACCATTCTTCTGAAATAGGAGTCCTTTCCCTGGAGCAGCTTTAATATACTCTAATATCCTCAGAGCAGATTGTAGATGACACTCCCTCGGAGCTTGCATGAACTGGCTCACCTTGCCAACAGCATAGGAGATGTCGGGTCTGGTTACCGTGAGATATATGAGCTTGCCCACCAGACGCCGGTAGCTCGTAAGATCAGAGAGAAGAGGTGAGTCATCTGTCCAAGTTTTGTCTTCTCCAGCAGCCATAGGACAACGTGCAGGTTTAGCATCAGTGAGTCCTGCATCCTTTAAAAGATCAAGAGCATACTTCCGTTGTGAAAGGACCATGGAGTTGGGCTTTCTAGAGATTTCAATCCCCAGAAAGTATTTCGGGGAGCCCATATCTTTTGTAACCAGATGTTGACGAAGGTGTTTCTTGGTCATCAGTATCCCATCCTGGTCATCGCCAGTAAGAAGAATGTCATCAACATAAACTGCAAGAACAACAAGACCAGAGGCGGTTTTCCGAACAAACAAGGAGTGATCTGCTGAGCTTCGTGTAAAACCAATGGCCGCAACAATGCCACTGAACTTGTCAAACCAGGCACGAGGACTCTGCTTGAGGCCATAGATAGCCTTCTTTAGCCGGCATACCCGTGTCTCCCCTGAGCAACATACCCAGGAGGTTGCTCCATGTAAACAGCTTCCTGCAGATCTCCATAGAGGAAGGCATTCTTAACATCTAGCTGCGAGATAGGCCAATCCCTGTTGACAGCGACAGAGAGAAGAACCCGAATAGTGCTGAGGCGAGCCACGGGCGAGAAAGTGTCAAAGTAATCAACCCCATAAGTTTGGGTAAAACCCTTGGCAACCAGGCGAGCCTTATAACGATCCACACTGCCATCTGGGAGAAACTTCGCTACGAAGACCCAGCGACAACCAACAATATCGGTGCCGAAAGGAGGCGGAACAAGGGTCCAGGTACCCCGTTCAGTGAGAGTAGCAATCTCCTCATCCATGGCAACTTTCCAGTGAGGAATAGTAAGGGCCTCCTGGTAGGAACGGGGGGTGGTAGTGGCCGAGATAGCCAGGGCAAAGGCTCGGCGAGCAGGGGTAAGACGATCGTAGGAAACAACCGCAGCAAGAGGATGGTGGGTACAAGACCGAACCCCCTTGCGAAGAGCAATCGGGAGATCCAGGTCAGCAGGTGCCTCAGTATCCGGAGTATCCGTGGTGGAGAGAGCTGGCCCGGGAGTAGAGAGAGATGGCAGCGGAGTGGAGGGAGAAAGCGGAGTAGAGGGTGGAGATGAGGAGGATGGGGAAGGCGGTGGAGTGGGTGGAGAGGACGGAACCTCAGTGGGAGCAGAGGGAAGGGATGAGTTGGTATGAGAAGGAGGAGCAGGAGGAGGAGAAGAGGAAGCGGGAGAGAAGTAAGAGGCATTGGCAAAGAAGGTGACATCCGCAGAGACAAATTGCTTGCGGGTAACAGGGTCAAAGCAACAATAGCCTTTCTGAGTGGGAGAATAGCCCAGAAAGACACATTTGGTGGCACGGGGTGAGAGTTTATCACGGGTGGCAGCGGGAGAGTGCACAAAAGCGGTGCACCCAAAGATGTGTAGAGGAAGAGGAAAGGGATCCTTGTCTGGATAAAGAAGGGAGAAGGGGGTAGCACCGTGGAGAACGGTGGAGGGAAGGCGATTGATGAGATAGCAGGAGAGAAGGACAGCATAGCCCCAATAGGAGCGAGGAACATGCATTTGATTCATCATAGTGCGAGCGACATCAAGGAGGTGACGGTTTTTGCGTTCCGCCACCCCATTTTGTTGGGAAGTGTAGACACAGCTGGTTTGACGAATAACACCATGGTGAGTGCAAAAGGAGGAGAAGTCATGGCTGAGATACTCCTGAGCATTGTCAGAACGAAGGATTTTAATAGACGTAGCGAACTGAGTTTTAACCATCGAATAAAAGGAGGTCCAAACAGAGAATAACTCGGAGCGATCTTTAAGAAGATATACCCACGTAGATCGAGAGAAATCATCAATGAAGGTGACAAAATAGGAACTGCCCCGACCGATGGTGAGGGTAGGAGCAGGACCCCATATGTCAGAGTGAACGAGGTCGAACGGATGGGAGGAGCCCCGACCCTGTGTTGGTGGGAAGGAGGAGCGGTGATGTTTGCCAAGTTGACAGGCATCACAGTTTAGAGGAGGATGATGAGGAGGGAGGTGCGGCAGGAGCTGGCGGAGAATTCGGGGAGGAGCATGTCCAAGGCGAAGATGCCATTGGAGAAGATCTGTAGAGGAGGAGGAGAAGGCGGATAGAGCAGAAACGTTGTCGAGGAAGTAGATGCCACCACTCTCAGTCCCGGTAGCAATCGTCCGTTGGGAGTCCGGATCTTGAAAAGCACAAGAGGTAGGGGTGAATGTGACAGAACACTGTAGTTGCTTGCATAAAGAAGTAACCGATAATAAATTGCACGGAAACTTGGGCACATAGAGGGTATCAGCCAAGCAGAGAGACGGAGTGACTTGAACCATGCCCGTCCCATGGACCGGGGAGGGAGATCCATCAGCGACAATGACTGGGGGCAACTGAGCCTGTGTGTCAAGAAGAGAGAAAAATTGAGGGTTGCCTGTCATATGACTTGTTGCACCAGAGTCGATGAGCCATCGTCCGCGAGTCACAACATGAGCACTACCAGAAGAGGTGACCACGGAGGCTGACGGGCTGGAGGAGAGGAAAGCCATGGAAGCAAGAGAGTAGCAAACCGCTACGAGAAGAACAAGCCGCGAGAAGAGAATAGAGCACCAAGCCGGGCGACCAGAAAATAGGTCGGGCGGCTAGAAAGGCCGCTTCCAAGAAGCCGAGCAAAGCAGAGGGAAAGAAGTCGCACGACCTAAAAAAGTCGGGCGAACAGAGGAGAACAAGTCGCGCGGCCAAAGATGAGACCGAGGCGACTAGCAAGCAGGAGCGGGTAGAAGGCAACAAGAAGAAAGCGGCGAAAAAGGGCAAAGGTCCAGCGGGGAAGAGGTCGCGCGGACTGAGAAGACCGAGCGAACAGAAGAGAAGAGAAGAGCAGGTGACCGCGACCAAGATGCGGGTAAGAAAGGAATAACCCGCACGGTCAGGCAGAACACAGCAGCTGCGAGAAGGCGGTCAAAGGCACAGCGGGGAAGAGGTCGCGCGGACTAAAAAGGCCGAGCGAACAGAAGAGAGGAGAAGAGCTGGTGACCGCGACCAAGATGCGGGTGAGAAAGGAACAACCCGCACGGTCAGGCAGATCACAGCAGCAAGCCGCGAGTAGAGAGACAACACACGCGGATAGGGACAGACCGCAACGACTAGGAAGTCGGAGCGGGAGGAAAGAGCAAGGAGCGCGGCGACAAGGAAACAGGTCGCCGCGACAAAGATCAGTAGGAGAAGAGAAGGAGAAGCAAGCCGCGCGAACAGGGCAGCGAACAGAAACAATCTGCGCGGATAGAAACAAGCCGCGTGGACAGAGAGAAGCCAAGTCGCAGAATGCTGAAAACAAGCCGCGAACAACAGAGGGCGCACAGAATCAGGAGGAGATGACCGTGTCCTCTGATACCATGTTAGAAAGTCGAGAAAAGAAGCGAAAAGTAGAGAACAAGCGAATAAACTTTTGAATAATTGAAATTTTATTATCCAAAAAAGATATCTATTACAAAGGTATGCCCTCCTTTATATAGAATGGAGGAGAGATGAGAGAATACAAATAAGAGATGTGGGACTATAATTTACAGGACAAGCGGACTATACAAAACAAACCGCACAAGCCGCGCGGTTAGACAGCAGGGCTAACCGCACGGCTACCACCAGAGAGGAAGAGAGACTGCCAGGGAAGACCGCCAGACCGCCCGGTCTCCAAGCCGACTGAGACAAACCGCCAGACCGCGCGGTCTTCAACCCGCCAAGACAAACCGCAAGACCGCCCGGTCACCAACTTCAACAGTTGGGCTTTTTGCCTGTGGTGCAGTTGAAAAGCACCAGCATTTTGAGAGTAATTTGCGTTTGGCGTGGCTTATTTTAAAAACAACGTTTATTTGATTCCGCTATTTTGTGTATAAACCCAATCGTAGGAAAAATCAACGGTCAGTCGCAGAAGCCCGCGTTCCCGTCTATCCCGACAACGACGACGCACCTCCTGATCCTCCCATCCTTGCGACGACGATGGTCTCACCTCCCGGTCCTCCCTTCCCTGTCGACGACGATGATGATGTACCTCCCAATCCTCCTGTCACGTCTCTCCCGAACCCTAGCACAAGCGGCGACTTTCCGATCTTCAAAAATGCGACCGGGGATATGCTTATGGTACAAGATGTACTCGATAGAGGTGAAGATCTGGATGCTAGGAAATCAGCGAGGAAGGAGACCTCTGTTTTGAAGCAGGAATCCGGCTTTGGTCCTTGCCAAATAGGTATGATGTTTATCTCGGATGCCAAATGATACGATTTTCTTCTACATTTCGGGTTTTTTTCTTTTTCTGATGCCTAGATTCGTTGTTCAGTTGTTTGATTGAAGACATCTTGGTGCAAAAGTTCCTTTTCTGTTTTTTTTTCACTTGTTTCATTTAGGGTTTACGCTGGACAAGAGGCTATTGTTGCTTAGTATTGCTATTTTCAATATGTTGTGTGTTGTGTGTGTTATTTGTTGTGTGGTATGTGTTGTGTTTGTTATGTGTTGTGTATGTGTTGTGTTGTGACTGCGAGCATGAGGGTCAAGATCATGTGTTATGAGAAAAAATCACTCAAAACTCTTTTTTTCCAAACATTTTTTTCAAAGCAGAGTTTTGGAAACTCTATTTTACCCAAACAGTCTTTTAACAAAACTTCATTTTTCAGAATCATCACTTTTTCTATCAGCAGCTTTTCATTAGTAGCTTTCCATCAACAACAACCCAACCAAACAGAGCCTAAGTATGCTGATTAAATATTTAGTAGCTCTGTTTTTTTTCCGTTGAAGAGTTTGAAGATTCCTTCTTGTATTACCAAGATAATATCTCTTCCTGACTTCGTGAAATATAACTGGCCTCTTGCCATCCATGAGCTCATCTACAATTTGAGCATTTAAGTCGGGTAAGTGATCTTCGAAGTGCAAGTATACTCTCGACATTTTATAATCATTGTGTATATCCAATAACTCAGATGTTCTTTTCTAAACACTGAAACCAATGTTGTGGGCGTATTCACAATACATAACATACGCCTCGTCTTCTGAATGCACAATTGGAAACCCACTCGGCTGTTTGTTGACCTCAGAAAACCGTATAAATGGTTTGTTTATTCCTAAACTAAAATCGAATTACAAATAAAGACAAAAAATAGTTGCTTTTAAAAACAGTTGAAAATCATATAGTAAATGCAGTTGAAAAATAAAAAAAAGAAAGAAGTCTTGATGAGAGCACAACTAATCAGCACAAAAAGTTTGTGGCACTGTAATAATAAAACAACTTACATTGTCCATTTCCTCAGCATCATTTTTGAAATAGGCCTGTGTATTTGTCGCTCCGTCAACTGATATCTCCGTGTACCTACCTGAAACGAATGGTCGGAACTACTTAAAGTTTCATGTATAATAGTCGAACTACTTACATTGTTCATTCACATATCTAAACTTTAAAAGAAAGCTATAATGATTATAATGAGCGTGGTTTCATGTACAAACCTTCAACTATACGGTTTTCCGGCTTAAGGTTCGTAGCGTTTCAAAACCTCGTCAGAACTACTTCAACGAGCAGTAGGTTCCAGTGCTGGAATTAGTTGAGATGGACGAAGGAAGCTCAAACGTAGCTTTTAATGGATGGAGCTAGGTTTCCGGTCGAGAGCTGAGGAAGGAGTCCGGATTTTTTTCCCGCGATTGAAGAAGCAGGAAATGTAGTTGGGCCCCACCACAAATAATCTATTTATTTCCGGACTATGCCCATGATCCGAAATCCTGACCAAAAAAATTTTCCTCTATTTGAGGGGCAGATTTTCAAGACAATTGTTAACCGCAATCCGTTATTGACTTGTCGCACCCCAAAATCTCATAACGTTTCGCGTCTTTTTGAAATACGCCTTGTACATGCAATTTTAGGAAAAGTTCTCAACACGAGATCTACAACTTTCGTGTTGAGCATTTTTCCTAGAAATGCATGTACTTTGGAAAGGCATATTTTGGAAATATGCTCAGGTTTTGCGCCATTCAGAAATAAGCATTGTACATGCATTTACATGTACAAGATGTATTTTGAAAACGAGCCGAAAAGTAGGAGATTTTGGGTTGCGGTTAACAACGATCGCCATTTTCAATCCACTGGAGATAGAATTCCAGGAATGATTCCTGGCTTCTTCGCCATCTTCTTCCTCTCTGATTCCTTCCGTCACCTCAAACCACCGCACACTCGCCATTATCACTCCCTAAATAATGATCCGAGAATCCTCTCCGGAGGAGGACGATAACCTGGCCCTCATACCCCAGCACGATGCGAAGCCAAACTTGTCTCCGCACCAGAACCACCGTCACCCCGCTACACTTGAGATCTCCGGCGAACTCACTGCGCGGATTGTCCGGCGTTTACTTTCTCGCCGATGCCATTGGTACCTCCTCGCGATTTGCCTTTCTATCGTCCTCATCCTCCTCTTATTCTCCTTCGATATTGGCCACCTCTTCCGCAACGTCGCCATCCTCCGGTCGGTCTCGCCCGGGGACCGGATGCGCGAAGCCGATCTCCGGGCTCTCTTCCTCCTCCGAAATCAACAGTTAGGGCTTCTGCATCTGTGGAATCGGACTACTCCTAGATCCAGCTCATCTTTGTCCTCAATTTCTTCCCCTCCAAGTGGTAATTCAAATTCCGCTCCTGGTAAAACCGAATTTCCAGGTGTTCCAGTTGCGGTCTCACCAGAGGAGTTCAGATCTGTACTGCTGGAGCAGATCAGGCTCAATATGAAGATTCAGGCCGCATTACTTTCTTCCCATTGGGGTAGAAATGCGTCACTAGATCCAGTCGATGACAATATGGACGCTTACTTTTCTGTTACCGGGGTTGATGTCTGTAGAAAAGTGGATCGGCCGGAGGATAGGAGGACGAGCGAGTGGAAGCCACATAAAAACCGCTTCCTGTTTGCGATTTGTCTATCAGGTCAGATGTCCAACCATTTGATCTGCTTAGAGAAACATATGTTTTTCGCTGCCCTTCTTGACCGCATTCTTATCTTCCCAAGCCGAAAACTGGACTATGACTACAACCAAGTGTTGGATATCAATCATATAAATCAGTGTCTAGGTAGGGAAGTTGTTATTTCTTTTGATGATTTTGTGGTGAAGATGAAGAATAAGTTGAAGATAGATAGGTTCATATGCTACATTTCAAGCCCTCCATGTTTTCTGGACGAAGAACACATCAAGAGATTGAGGAATTTGGGAATTTCTCTGGGCAAGATTGAGGCTGCATGGCCTGAGGATGTGAAATTGAAGGTGCAAAAGAAGAGAATTGTTGCAGATGTTATGCCTAAATTCTCTTCTGATGCTGAAGTGATTGCAATAGGGGACATGTTCTATGCTGATGTTGAGGAGGAGTGGGTTATGCAGCCTGGTGGCCCTATCTCTCACAAATGTAAGTCTCTGATTGAACCAAATCGGCTGATCCTTCTTACTGCGCAGAGATTTGTGCAGACATTCTTGGGGAGCAATTTTGTAGCGTTGCATTTTCGAAGGCATGGATTTTTAAAATTCTGGTAATGTCTCATTCTTATATCTTGCTTATTTGAATTTTTTTTAGGATTGAGCTTTCAGCTGCGAATCAGTCGACATTTGATGACTAAAAAACCATGACTTCTTGTTCAATCGTTTGTTTTTTTTTAAATCGAACTAATATGTTTGAGCTATTTAGTTTTTGCCTCAGATTTCAGTCAAAATATTATGTGATTAATTTACAGTAGCAGTAGAATTCAAACCTGTATTTCGCTTGAAATATGATAAAATGAATTGACAATAAATTTATTAAACATTTATCATTATTCTTATTGATCAAATTGATTAGCAAATGCAAACCGGAGTTCACACATTCACACCTTATAGTGTGTTTTGGAGTAATATTTATCAAATCTATTCTACAAAGAGATGTTGGCTCTCCGGAGCTTAAAGAAAATGTCTTTCACTCAATTTGTGCTTTCTTGACTAACATTATTGAGACCATATTATCAGGGGATACATTTTTATTAGACTTAATTACTTACAGTAAGAAATACCTGTTCCAAACTTAATCCTTTATGCAATGGATATTCAAAGATGAATGATATATTTGGTTTCTGGATGAGGTTTTTTGTATGTTTCCAAGCATTGCATTTGTGAATTTTATGCTAATTGATAAGCATAAATGCCATTTCTTCAATCCCTTAATTCTGTCACATTTGTTAAAATAATATTAGAATTTCAGGGTTTTATGGGGGCCCAATGTTGAATTTAGTGTTTTAGGGAAGATACAACCTCGAGTTTAGAAATTTTCTTAACCTAGATCAGGGCAAGAATGTTGGAAATATAAGTCACTTAAACATGTTTTTTTTTTTACCTCAAAATATGTAGACTTATTTGCAATCTATTTAAAATGGATGATGTTTTCATTCTTAACTGTAGAAGACTAATTCTAGTTATTCCTTTAGACAGGTAACCCACCATCATAGGTTTTGAATATAAGTGACGACTTTCTCTTCATAATTAGCAATATTGTTTGCCGAACCAAAATAGTAAGGTTTGTTGAAGAAAATATGTAAAGGCTCAAAATATGACCCATTTTGTTCCTCATGTCTCTTTAGGCTTAGTCTCACATCTTATAATGGGAATTTCCCTCTTCTTTCTCCTCCTATATAAATGTATAAATGTCTTTATGTATTTACCATGCGATTGATAAATTAATAAAAATTCCTGTTATTTTTCGCCTTTCGTGTTTTTTTACATGACATCAAAGCCATCAATCCTAAAATCTATATTCTATGGAAATTCCTACCAAATCGATGCAGGTCGGCGCGTAGGGTTTGCGCGCCTGTCGGCTTTTTTCTTGAAAACCCTAAATGCGTGCAACGAATAATGATTTTTTTCAAAATAAATAGTTTAAGCAGGCGTTGCGTAAACTTTATGAAATTAAACAACGTTTGTTTTTTTTGTAAAACACACAGAACACTATTTTGTTAAAAAACTAGTTTTTCTAAAAAAATGATTCAATTCTAAATCCGGGAAAAAAGTTTGCAACTTTCATTCTTTTTCACTTGTCGTAGCAAAACGAAAATCTTGAACTCCAAATACGTTTCCGTTTGGAGTTTTCGACGTAGCATTCGTTGACAAAATTTGGCGAAAGCCCAACAAGAATCTAATTATCCTAAGTGAAAATTTAGACACACGAAAAGGAGGGGGAAGAATCAAGTTACCCATGAAAAAAGACGTCTTTCTGTATTCGAAGTCAATGGCGATCCCTGTAGGAACTCCTTGTCACCTTCGATCTCCCACTCCGAGGTCGGCCGTTATTGCACACGGGCACCACGAAATTAAATCGCTCTCTCACACGAGGTGGTTCCAAGGAATCACTCACTCAACAATGTAAGGAAGCCACAAACTAGCAACCTAAAATTCACTCGCTCTCACATTCAACCTAAATCACCTAACTATTCAAGGATTCGACGTGCCAAACTCTCTATTTTCTCCCTCAAGGTGGTTCCAACAAGAAAACACACAAGATAAACAGGAATTATATTAACAGAGAACATTTACAGCACAGTAACATTAAATGTTCACTGTTCATCTTCTACAACTCTCCACAGGAGGCACCAACAAATTCACACTTAAAATAGGTGGCAAATCACAGCTTTAACATTAATCACACTCCTAACTCTAACAAGACTCACAAACAAAGCAACATTCACTCATCAATTTTCTACATTCATCACCAAAATCATACATCAACAACATCCTTATTTATACTTATCGAAATAACTGTCTGCCTCCTCCAAGAAGCGACCATGACTGAGCTCGGTCGTGGACGTGGAGCAGCAACCGCCGGGACTGGGCTTCGTGGTTGTGGAACGTGATTTGAGGGCCGTGCGACGTGTGGAGCGGCGGGAGACGCGGCTTCATCCTAGCACAACATAAATGTCGGGGTGGTGCGGGCAGACGTGGGCGGGCGCTTTCGCCATTAACGGGCTTCCCGGGGCTTTGGATCAGGAGGAAGAAGAAACCGGCGCTGGACCGTGAAGAAGAACAGCGCCGGAGACTATCTGAACCGGGGCCGGCCTCCTCCTAACCTAAGGTTACAGTTATATATATATATGATTTTATATATATTCAGATATTATATATCTGCGTATATATATTTATATATACATATATTTGTTCTATTGAGAGAACAATATTAAAACTCCCAAACATGACTACGCACACAAACATGTACTTAATTTAATTTGTAAAATAAATAAAATTAAATGCAAACTAACATAAATTGCAAAATGCGACAACTTAGGGCCGGTAGTGATCCGAACGGGTGCGTCGTCGGTCACATTTGCGACGACCAGATCGGGGCTCTCCACCAATTCTCCCCCTCTCTAAATCACTCATCTCTGGTGAGTGCTCTGAGCGGTAGTGCTGTAGAATATCAGCATCCATGCACTATAACTCCTCGGCCAAAACTCATTTGGTCTCGGTCTCTAGCCTGAAAACTGTCAGTAGAAAATGGAAGAACTGCAGGCAACGTGTCAGCAATAGAATGAGTATCGATGTGTCCTGAATGTGGCTCCTCACTAACACTCACCAACACAGAAGAATCAAATGGAGGATAAGACAATGAAAAATCTAAAAAACTCATGTGGATAATCGTGGAATAAAGTCAGATCAGTTACGTAAAAAATAGGATTTGCTCTCCAAACGGAAGTCATCTCAAGTTCATACACATTTTGTCCAGTCCGCTTTACTACTCGAAGTGGTCCAGTTTTACGGCCAGGTAGCTTCTTTACGGTACCCAAAAGTAACCGTTTCAGATTTATCCGAACCATCACCAAGTCATCCACTTTGAAACTAGTAGTTCTTTTATGCTTGTTAGCTTAAGTTGCATATAAATCTTAAGTGCTATACAATTTACGCTCGATTTATTCATGCAAATTATGCAAATACAAAAGATGAGTTACTAACATGACTAACTTCACAAATCGGAGGTTTTAGATTTTAAAAACAATTCCTGAGATAAGTACATGATCAGGAGGATCAGAAGGTGGATCGTAAAAAAATTCATCGCGAGGGTGATGAACAGTTTGGTGAAAATCAAAAACAACAATGATAATATGTGTCATCAGGTTGTGCGAACTGTCTCTTCAAATGCGGGTGATATAAACATAAAATCAACGAATCAGTGAGTGCACCCTCAAACTCGGCTGGGCTAGTAAAGATAGATACATCCCAAATCTGCGGCGAATCCATATGTGGTTCATCTAGTGGTTCACCGGGAGAGGTATAATAAAATTCACGACAAAGGCGACGAGTAGCGCCGTAGGCTCCAAAAACATTTGCAGTGTTCTCATATAAACGAAATGTACGTGAAGTGTGACAATCATGATAAATTTACTAGGGAAAAGTGAGGTATCAGGAGGCTCACCAGGTGGGACATGAAAACTCACCGTGAATACGATGGTATTCAAAGTGATAACCATATGCACTAATAATAGGATGCCACTCTGGAATGAGGTGAGTACCCATCATAAGAAAGAACACATTTGATGGGTTAGGGGAGTGAAGGCAACCTCGAGATCACTACAAAGCTCTCGACTCCCGATCATGATGTGACTCGGTGCACTATCGGGTGAAGTGATGTGACTCAGTGCACCCCGGGTAAAGTGTGCGAAGAATCTACACTCAATAGAGAGCTAATAGATATAAAATCAATGACATGTTCTCTAGGTGGAGTAGACTCTTGCGGGGGTTGACTCTAAACATCCTGTATTAGAATATCAGATAGAGTGAGTGAAGTTTCCCTGCTTTGGGAAGTGGAATGCTCTCATTGACCCTTAATGACTACTATCATATTTGTTTTCAGAACACTAGGAGAATCACTAATTGTGATGTAATTTTGACGAGAGTGACCTCTACAGAATTTTTGAGGGTAATCGTGAAGATCGTCCCTAACAAGATCATGTTGTGCTCGTGGGTCGACGTGAGTCTTACGAATGTGTTGTGGTGGTCGCACATATACAGGCTCAGGTTCCTCATATAGAGAAGACGTCTACTGTCGATAATTGAAGTGATACTGAACTCTATCCTCATAATATGGTGTCGAAGGACCAATAGGATTCACTCGAGTGCGAGAGGCTTAGAACAATGACAATCATCATACTGATCGTCTCTAGCATAATGAGATCTTATTGGTGGATTAACACATTCTCTGGGAGTGATGTACTGTGATCAAGGATAATCATCAAAGTATCGTAAAGATCTCTTTGATGGGTCTCTACAGGAATGAATGTTGAAGCCAGTGACCCGACTTCACATAGAGTTCGGACCTAAGTTGCAACTCACACCTACTCTTCCCGAACCCCCTTATTGACGTGGGTCTTGGAACTAGAAACAGACCGTGGGCTTCAGCTTGGAGGTCCCACCTCTTACCCGGAAGAATTAGAAGTTCTTCCCCTTCCTATCCAGCGCTGAGCTAGGTGCCTTGGAGGAAGAAGAAGAAAGAGTTCAACAACCTTTTCAAGGCACCTTATCGGTCTATTTATAGGCCTCTGAGTTTGACCTGCCAATAACCAAACTGAAACGACCTGAAATTACCAAAATACCCCGGGTTGGGTCAGCCAACAACCAAAATCCGCTGTTCTGAAGGGTTATATGCAGACCACAAAGGGTAAAAGGTTAAAATTACCTGGGGTAAAAGAGTAAAATCCCCCCTTGGGGGTAAGAAAGTAAAAACACCATTTTCTCATATGCCGAGTAAGAAAATAACCGGCGGGCAAGGGGAGCGTATCTGCTCGTTTCGCGAGTCCCCCGCCTAGCGAGAGGCGTCTCGCCACAAAAGGCCAGCACGCGCCGCGAGAGCCGTCTCGCCTGCTCCGCTGTTCCCGTCTCGCCCATCATGCTTTGCCTCTTTAAAGTACCGACGAGTTGATCCTATGGTCCTACTCTCCTCTGCAGTCCTCTCACCCCTAACTCAGCACTTCTCATTGAGTTGCCCTCGGCGAGCCCGATGTTGTACACAATCCCCGCTCTTTTCGAGGTTGCCTCAAGCTCGGAAAGAAAGTCCAACCGAGGATCGCGGAGTTGAAATTCATTTATGAGAGAATCTTTTGCGGGGCCCTCCTCTGGGGCTTATAAATATGTGACACTTATCCCATCGTGGAGATTGCCCCCCTCTCATCTCTTCTTTCATCTCTTCTACCATCGCTATGTCTCATAGTCAGAGTTTCCGTGAATGTCTCGCGATGGTCCGCAAACAAAATAAGTCTAATGTGGCTACCCTGACCCCCGTTTTGGTTCGCACCCCTGCTCCTTTACCTTCGTCGTCTCGCCTGAAGAAGGTAAAAACCGCTGGCCCCCCTTCTCGGCCGATGGGACCACTCCGGCATCCTTGGAAGTCAACGCACCTCCTGCCGTGTCATCTGGGGAGAGACAGGTGATTCTGGGCTCCTCTCCCCATCTATTTTTCCTCTTTTTTTATCGTCTCGCCTATTTACTTCGTGCTTTTTCAGGGAAATCTCGCCTATTCCCCCCAGCCTGCGAATCCACCTGACGCTACCGACATCCATCATCAGGACTCCGACTCGCCTCAGCGATCCACTCCTCCTGCTGTGAAGAATGACGACTTCTCGCGACTTGCGGTGACCTCTCGCAACCCGGGTAAATGAACTAATCTTGCCTTTTCGCTTCATATAGACTTTCATTCCCCCACCTGGCGTATTCGAGACCACTGGACTGAACCTTCTATCCGTACAGCTTGCGACTTCCAAGCGTTCTTGCGAGAACACCCTTCATTCTGATCCCTGGCTTTTTCCCGTGCAGGTGCCTAGATCGATTCGGCAGCCGAGGACTTCTCTGGGCCGCTCGCCTTCTCGCCTCTCCCTCACCCGGATGAGATAGAAGACTATCTGGGCGATCCCATGGATCCAGTGGCGATGAAGCGCAGGACGGCCGAGATGTTTCGAACGTACACACATATTATCCGCGAGATGGAACAGGACAAGCAGGCCACCGACAGGCGCATTGACTGGCTAGAAATTGAATGCGCTCGCCTCTCCTCTGAGATCGATGCTGAGATTGAAATAGATGAGACCGACCCCCAAGCTATCATAAGCGAGGTTGACCAGCACCTTCGTCTCGTGCGCCGCGGTTTTGAAGCCGCTCGCGCCTTTCATGTCACTGGTCGGCCCCCATGTGCGGGGTCTCGCGGTGGAGGTCGTTGGAAATGACACAAGAACTGAAGACCCTCCACCTCGTCTCGCCTGTTTAGTCGCCTCGCTTATTTAATTATACCTTGTAATTCTGCTGTTTCTATTAATTTGTTGTCTCGCCTGTTTAATTATAACTTGTTATTTAAACCTCGCGGACGTGGTGTCCGCCTCGTGCAAAATGAAACAATTAACAATAAAGTTATCCAGTTCATTCCTTTCATGCTGGGTTTACTCATTGTAACTATGTTAACTGATTTTTATCTCTTTTTTCTTTTATTCTGGCTCGTTGGAAAAATCCCCGTGGGGCGCCGCGCTTCGAGGTCAGGAGAGAGAAAACGAATCGTCGACCAACCTCTTCAACTTCCCCCTCCATATTTTTCCCGCCCATTTTTCCACTTTCGCTATCCGCTATAAATACCTCCCCCCTAGACCGAAATGATTTACACCTGCGCTGCCCTCTCCTGCTGCGTCTAAGATCCAGACTTCTCGCCTCCTTTCTTTCGCGGCTTACTCTCGCCACTCCTCCACCTCCTCTCGCTCTTATCGTCTCGCCTGCCTTGGGAAAGAAAAAGACTGAAGAGGGTGAGGGACGCAGCCAGTGCGGCAGAAGATTCGCCGACCATGACTTTCCTCCTGGCAGGATCTCTGATGAGGACTACAGCCGCTTCACCCGCATTTTTCTGGTGGAGGGGTTCAAGTCGCGGCCTCCGAAGGTCGGCGAGTCGATCAATACATTATACCCCAGCGAACTCACCTTCCCCGTCTCGCACTTCGAGTCGGGGCTGAGACTTCCCCTCTGGCCAGAGGTTAAACATGTTTTAAAATACTTTGGAGCCATGCCCGCGCAACTAAACCCGAACGCCATCTCGGGTTTAGTTGCATTTGCCAGCTACATGCGCCGCGAGCGCATTGAGTTCAGCCTCAACGCCTTCCGCAAGCTATTCATCTACCACGCCAACCACGACGACGTCTCGTACTTCACAGAACAAGGTCTGAAGGTGTGCGAGACCCCCAACAAGAATCATCACTGGCTCACCCGCTTCGTCTTCATCCACGGGAATCTGGGAGGCGTTACACTGCCGCAGTGTCGCCCGCCGAAATATACTACGCGACTCCCAAGGTCGGGGGTGTGGATAAAGACCTCTGTGAGGTCTTCACGGGGAAGAATTTCGAGGTCAATTTCTTAAAGCAAGACCTCGACTCGCTCCTTCCTGTGTTTCTCGGCGAAGGTACACTCGCGCTTCTTTAGCTTTATGTTCATCCTTTCCTTGTTTTATCATTTCTAACCGTGCTTATTCAGGAGAGAGAAATATTACAGCCCATCCTCCTTGAGCAACGCTGGGCTGTCAAAGGGTCTTGCGCTCGCCAGCATGGAGGCCGAGGCGGCGAAGGAGTCGTTGACACCCGCCTCCAAGAAGAGACCTGGAGATGATGCCGCCGCTCCTCGGCTCAACCCCAAGAAGAAAATAAAAAAGCTTGTGACGTTCCCGAAAGAGGAAAAAGAGATGACCCGAAAAGAGAGGAAAGAGATGTCGGGATCCCTGAGCCCCATCTATGTGGGAGACTCGCAATCGCCTCGCCCACAAGCCGTCTCGCCGTCGCGCGAGACGACACTTTTCGATCGGCCCGCCAACACTTCGGCCCAATCCACTGAGCTTCCGTCTCGCGAAGCTGGTTCCTCCAGCCGCCCAGCCCCCTCCTCGCATCAAAACTACAATATGGGGCCCGTGGTACATGATGCTGCCGGCGACCCAGTCCTTTTGTGGGAAAAGGACACGAATCGGGTGTCGGTATCCATCCTCCTTCCCTCATGGAAGGAGCAGGACCCCCCCACCAGCCACGCCTTCTCCCTCGGCTGTGGCTTATATGGTGGTCCTGAGACGGATCCTTTCGACAAGGACTCCTCGCGAGACCTCGTCTTGAAGACCGCTCAAGCTCAGCTCCGCGCCTTGGAGCTCTCACACCGAGTCTCGCGCCGCCTCGTATTTAACAACAAGAAATGGAAGGATGCCGAGGCAGGCTTGACGGCGGAGCAAGAGAAGTCGGATGGCCTCGAGAAGAGGCTGGCGGTTGCTGACAATCTTCTCGCCAAGAGCCAGGGCGGCGTGGTAAGCCTTTTAATTTTATCTTTGGCTGGTTTCACTCTTGCGCATGCTTTTGTTGATTGATGGACTTCTCGCAGGATGCCGAGACGGCGGACCGGATGCGCTCGCGCATAGCTGCCCTGGAGGAGGAGAATAAAAGCTTAAAGGCCCAGAATGCCCATCTCTTGAACAACGTTCTACCTCCCTCTCGCCCGGAACCACTCCAAGCTCCTCCACCTTCTCATTATTATTTTGACGAGGTCGACGAGATCTGCCGGGACGCTAACATTAAGACGGCCGAGCTCGTTTTAAAGATGATGAAGGAGCTGGGGGTTGTCAAGGATGATGCCGAGCCTGTCACTGCCCGCGACCTGGTGCCACAGCTTTATGGCGAGACAGACGGGGATTCAGCTTCCAGTGAAGATGACTGAGGAGGCGCCGACGAGACCGGAGACTTCTCGCCCCCACTTTTTTGCTTCCCTCCTTCACATGTACTTTTTATTTGCTTTTTGACACATTGAAATATTTCTTCATGGGAGAATACTTCCCTTCTTTTTCTTGTAATGAGCAAGGAAATTTTTGCTATAACCCTTCGCTCTATGTTCCCTTTATTTTATTTTATTTTGCTTTATTTGCCGCGGGCGACCCTCTACTCTGCTTCTACTCGCGAGGTACAGCTACTTGCAGTCTCGCTTGAGAATTAACTTAGGGCACGAGTCATTAGACTTCTCCTCGCCTCTTCCGTGCGTGAGACCGTTTGGCCTTTTCCCCTCGTCTCGCCTCGAGAAGAATCCAGCGCGAGAAGACCCTGGAGATTAACCCGCTCTTTATGAGAAGTCACCCATTTTTAATTTTTTTGTGCGAGACCTTTCCTTTGCCAGCGAGTGCCTACTCGCTGTGGGCGAGACCCTCTTCGCCGAGCGCCGGTTGGAGATGCCCATCCTCATTTGTATTGCACCAACCTCTTCTTCCCATAAGAGTTTTTATTTTCTACAAACTTTCTTCGTTCCCTGATAAGTACATATATTTTTTTTTGACGGATCTCACCATTTACCCTGCCACCGCGTGAGCCTACAACCCTGCCAGCTTGATGAGAGCCTGGACAGCGGGTCTGCTCGGGGTCTCCCCTCCAAACAACCTCCAACCACCGAGTGAGCATACAACCCTGCCAGCTAGGTGAGAGCCTGTTCAGCGGGTCTGCTCGGGGTCTCCTCTCCAAACAACCTCCATCCACCGAGTGAGCATACAACCCTGCCAGCTAGGTGAGAGCCTGGTCCGCGGGTCTGCTCGGGGTCTCCTCTTCAAACATCCTCCAACCACCGAGTGAGCCTACAACCTTGCCAGTTAGGTGAGAGCTTGGTCGGCGGGTCTGCTCGGGGTCTCCCCTCCAAACAACCTCCAACCACCGAGTGAGCCTACAACCCTGCCAGCTAGGTGAGAGCCGGGTCAGCGGGTCTGCTCGCGGTCTCCTCTCCAAACAACCTCCAACCAGCAAGTGCGCCTACAACCCTGCCAGCTAGGTGAGAGCCTGATCAGAGGGTCTGCTCGGGGTCTCCTCTCCAAACAACCTCCAACCACCGAGTAAGCCTACAGCCCTGCCAGGTAGCTGAGAGCCTGGTCAGCGGGTCTGCTCGGGGTCTCCCCTCCAAACAACCTCCAACCACCGAGCGAGCCTACAGCCCTGCCAGCTAGGTGAGAGCCTTGTCAGCGGGTCTGCTCGGGGTCTCCCCTCTAAACAACCTCCAACCACCGAGCGAGCCTACAACCCTGCCAGCTAGGTGAGAGCCTGATCAGCGGGTCTGCTCGGGGTCTCCCCTCCAAACAACCTCCTACCACCGAGCGAGCCTACAACCCTGCCAGCTAGGTGAGAGCCTGGTCAGCGGGTCTGCTCGGGGTCTCCCCTCCAAACAACCTCCAACCACCGAGCGAGCCTACAGCCCTGCCAGCTAGGTGAGAGCCTGGTCAGCGGGTCTGCTCGGGGTCTCCCCTCCAAACAACCTCCAACCACCGAGCGAGCTTACAACCCTGCTAGCTAGGTGAGAGCCTTGTCAGCGGGTCTGCTCGGGGTCTCCCCTCCAAACAACCTCCAACCACCGAGCGAGCCTACAAACCTGCTAGCTAGGTGAGAGCCTTGTCAGCGGATCTGCTCGGGGTCTCCCCTCCAATTAACCTCCAACCACTGAGCGAGCCTACAGCCCTGCCAGCTAGGTGAGTTCCTGATCATCGGGTCTGCTCGGGGTCTCCCCTCTAAACAACCTCCAACCACCGAGTGAGCCTACAACCCTGCCAGCTAGGTGAGAGCTTGGTCAGCGGGTCTGCTCGGGGTCTCCTCTCCAAACAACCTTCAACCACCGAGTGAGCCTACAACACTGCCAGCTAGGTGAGAGCCTGGCCAGCGGGTCTGCTCGGGGTCTCCTCTCCAAACAACCTTCATGCACCGAGTGAGCCTACAGCCCTGCTAGTTAGGTGAGAGCCTGGTCCGCGGGTCTGCTTGGGGTCTCCTCTCCAAACAACCTCCAACCACCGAGTGATCCTACAACCCTGCCAGCTAGGTGAGAGCCTGGTCAGCGGGTCTGCTCGGGGTCTCCTTTCCAAACAACCTCCAATCACTGAGTGAGCCTACAACCCTGTCAGCTAGATGAGAGCATGGTCAGCGGGTCTGCTCGGGGTCTCCCCTCCAATCAACCTCCAACCACCGAGTGAGCCTACAACCCTGCCAGCTAGGTGAGAGCCTGGTCAGCAGGTCTGCTCGGGGTCTTGCCATCCATCCGTTTCATTCTCATGCCATGAAAGAAGACACCTGAGGTTTCATTATATCAGAAGGTCACAACAAATTTACAAGTATTGAAAGATGAAAAAAGGTTATGGATAGAATCTTTTTAAGTCATCGCCGCTTCGGGCACGATCGAGGGGTACCCCGTCCACATCCTGAAGGTGGTACCCTCCTAACTTCAGGACCTCCTTCACCACAAAGGGGCCTTCCCAGTTGGGATTGAGCTTTCCCACTGAGGCTCCTCTGCCTGCTGCTTCTACTTTTCTGAGGACCAAGTCGCCCTTCTGGAACTGCTTGACCCTTATATGTTTATCAAAATATCTCGCCATCCGGCGCTTGGCTTCTTCCTGCCGGATCGATGCTAAACCCCTAAGCTCTTCCACCAGATCAAGAGAGAGCTTCTGCTCCTCATTCTCCACCCTCCATCCTTCGTCTCCTTTCTTTGCAGCGGCTACTCTTGGAGATACGAACTCGAACTCTATAGGTATGACGACCTCCGAGCCATGAGAGAGTTTAAATAAAGTCTCTCCCGTGGCGGTGTTTGGCGTGGTCCTCAAAGCCCAGAGAACTGAAGGGAGCTGTTCTACCCAACTTCCCCTCATGTTCTCCACCTTCTTCTTTAAAAGATTCACGATAATCTTGTTTGCCGCTTCCACCTGTCCATTGCTTCAAGGATGATGAACCGAGGCGAAGCGGAGGTCTATGCCCAGTTGGACACAGAAGTCCACGAATTCCCTGCTAGCGAATTGTTGTCCATTATCAGTGACGATGACTAATGGAAGCCCATGCCTGCAAATGATCTCTCCCCATACAAAAGTTTTGACCACTTGTGACGTTACCTTAGCCAACGCCTTCACTTCTAGCCATTTTGAAAAGTAATCCACCATGACCAGTAGAAATTTCCTTTGGCCGCTAGCCTGGGGAAAAGGACCCACCAAATCTAGTCCCCATATTGCGAAGGGCCAGGGAGCCGTGATTGTACGTAATCTTTGGGCGGGAAGGAGTTGGTGAGGAGCGAACTCCTGACACATTTTGCATCTCTTCGTGAATTCTTCCACATCCTTCCTGAGAGTAGGCCAGAAATAGCGTTGCCTCAACACTCTCCCCTCCAAGGTCCGACTTCCCGAGTGACTCCCACACTCACCCGAATGAATTTCTTCTAGGACCCTTGGAATCTCTCCCTCAGATACACATCGAGCCAACAAACCCGATAGCGTCTTTCGGTATAATGTCCCATCCTTTAGCAGGTAGTATGCCGATTTATACCTGATCTGCTTCTTATCGAGCTCCCTCTCGGGAAGATGTCCCGAGGTCAAAAAGATGATGAAGGGGTCTATCCAAGAGCCTTGCTGATCTACCTCCATTAATTCTCCTTCTTTTATGGATGACCTGAAGAGTTCCGTCACCGTTCCCCTGGCCCGAGGGCCGTATTTGGCGAGCAGGTCAGCCTGAGCACTTTCATCCCTCGGGACGTGTTGAATTGAAAAGCTTCGGAATTGCCCGATGATGTTTGTGACCTTCATCAGATACAGCTGGAGGGTGGGTTCCCTTGCTTCAAATTCTCCTTTGATTTGTCCTGCTACCACCATAGAGTCCGTGGAGACTTTGATGTCCTGTATGCCCAGCTCCCGAGCTAGCCTGAGTCCCGCGATGATCGCCTCATATTCTACTTGATTGTTAGTGATTGTGAAGTGAATCTTCAGAGTCTGCTCAATTCTGGTCCCTTCTGGACTCACCAAGATCATACCCCCTCCAAAAGAACTTCCAGATGCTCCATCTACTAGTATCTCCCATGCAACTCGAGGAGGTGTTTCAGCCTCTCCGACTTCGACCATGTAATCCGCCAGTAAATCCGCTAGCGCTTGTGCTTTGATGGCCAGCAGAGGAGTAAAAGCGAGGTCGAACTCACTGAGCTCTATCGACCATTTGGCCAACTTCCCCGAATGCTCCACCCCTTCCAGGATGCGGCTGAGAGGATGATCCGTCACCACCTGAATCGAATGGGCTTGGAAGTATGACCTGAGCTTCCGGGCTGATATGATGACAGCGAATGCCAGCTTTTCAAGGATAGGGTATCCGAGTTCCGCCTTCTTCAGGGCCCTGCTCACGTAATAGATCGGGAACTGCCTTTTTCCTTCTCTCGTACAAGAACCGAACTCACTGCTCCGGCCCCCACTCCTAGGCACACGAACAAACCCTCCCCTTCTCTTGGCCCTTGGAGTAGCGGCGTCCGGGTGAGTTGTTGTTTTAGAGCTTGAAAAGCTTCTTCGCATTCGGTGGTCCATTTAAATTTCTTGCCCCCTCTTAGTGTCCGGAAGAAAGGCGAGCACTTCTCCCCAGCCCGGGAGAGGAACCTGCTTAGTCCGGCCAGCTTGCCGGTGAGACGTTGGACCTCCTTGATGTTCTTCGGAGATTCTAATTCACAGATTGCCTTCACCATATCTGGATTGGGCTCTACTCCGGATGGGGTAAGGAGATGCCCTAAGAATTTCCCCATGTTGGCCCCGAAGACATATTTTAGGGGGTTGAGTCTCATCTTGTATTTCCTTATGGTTTCAAAGGTTTCCTCTAGATCGAGGATGTGGGACCTGAGGTCTCGGCTCTTGATCATCAGGTCGTCCACGTAAACTTCGAGGTTCCGTCCTTTCTGCCCTCGGAAGATTCGATCCATCATTCTTTGATAAGTCGCCCCCGCATTCTTTAATCCGAACGACATCATGTTGAAGCAGAAGCACCCATCCTCCGTGACAAATGTGATATCCTCGACGTCCGGCGGGTGCATGCGTATTTGATGGTACCCTGAAAATGCTTCTAGAAAACTCATTAGTGAAAAGCCGACGGCTGAGTCAACCAGCGCGTCGATTCGAGGCAGATGATAACAATCCTTAGGACATGCTTTATTTAAAAGAGAAAAGTCCACACACTTCCTCCATTTCCCCTCTCCCTTCTTCACCATTACAACATTACTCACCCACCCCTGATATTTACTTGCAGATATGAATTCCGCCTTGAGCAGCTTCTCCACTTCTTCTCTGATGGGCCCGACCATCTTGGTGGCGATGACTCTCTTCTTCTGTTGTATTGGACGAGTATTGGGGCCGAGGTTGAGACGGTGACATGCCACGTCCGCGTCAACCCCCGGCATGTCAGCTGCACTCCAGGCGAAGATGTCAACATTCCTCTGCACGCACGCCCTGATCTCCTCCTGATCCTCAGAACTGAGCTCTCCACTGATTTTTACCTTCTCTTTTCTCCCTTCCTTGGTGAGGATCTTCATCTCCAACACCTCCACTGCCGCCTTCAGTCTTGATGGCTCCTCTTTCTCCTGCTCCCCCGACATATCCTCCCGTTCCCTGTCTTCGCAATCTACTGTCTCGCGCTCCGCAACGACCATAGCCACTTCTCTCAGAAACCTCTCCACCTCTTCATCAACTGGGGTTCTCTCTTCCAACAACGAACTTCTCCTCTTCTCCGGCGGAGCTTCTACCCCGGACGACTCCTCCACCTCCACTATCTTTCTTTTCTCTTTCCTCTCTCCTTCATTTTCCTTCGCCCCTTCCACCTCCTTCTCTTCTTTCTCTTCCTCGGCCTCCATCTCTCCTTCCTTCTGTCCTGCCGTTACCGGCTCCACCGCAATGCCTCTCTTCATCCACACTTCTCCTTCACCCCCCTTCTTCTCCTCCTCCCTCCTATTTTTCCTCCGAACTCCTGCTCCCATCGTTCCATCTTCTTCTCCATTTCCTCGGCCTCGCCTTGCCAAGAAATGGTATTCACTGCCGTCACATAACACTCCCTGGCTGCCTTTCGATCTCCTCGTACCCTGATCTGGGTCCCCCCGACATTAAGCTTCAGACATTGGTGGACAGATGATGGGACACACCTAATGGCACTGATCAAAGGACGCCCAAAAATGTCGTTGTAACTGCTGGGGGCGTCCACTATGACGAAACGACAATTCCTGGACAGCCCCCCAGAGTCACCTGGAGTCCAACTCCTCCCTCGACTTCCTTCCTTTCTCCCGAAAATCCGAACAACGACCCATCTGCTGCCAACACCCTTCGAGCCTCCACCCTCATCTCATTGAATGCTTTTTTAAAGATGACATTCACCGAACTCCCATTATCGACAAGGATCCGCGACACCGTGAAGTTTTCAATGGCGGTCCGGATCACCAGCGCATCACAAAAAGGATATTCGTGGTCCGGCATGTCTTTCCGAGAGAAGGTGATTTTCTCGTCCGGGGGAGGGGCTTGTGACGTCGAGGCTACACTCCGACGGTACATCATATGAAGGCTTGCCTTACGGGTAGCCTCAATCCCCGCTCCTCCATGAATCACTCCGATCCCACCTCGATCTCCCACATTGGCTCGGTCCACACACCGGTCCTCCTCCCCGGTCCCAGTCACCTCCACTATTCGCACTGGCAGCTGCTGTTCTCCTGCTCCCCTAGCTCTCTTCATCTCCAGAAATTCCAGGCATTTAGCCGTCGTGTGACCCTCCTTCTCATGGAAGTCACAATATGACAACGCTAACTCTCCTTCCCGTCTCCCCTCCTGAGGATTCCTCCTTCCACCCCCAGTTCCTGCCCTTCCTCTTTCTTTGCCCCTACATCTCCCTCGGCCGATGGCCATAGCTTGCTGAGGCGGGGGTAGGGGTGGTCTAGGACCATATCCCCACCCCTGCTGGTTGAATCTTCCTGGTCCTCCTTGGTAGTTCCTCCCCCCGGGGAAAACCTCTTCCCTGCCCTTGGACAGGGCCTCCCTGTTGCCTCCAACCCAACTCCTGATACACCGGCGTCCTCGGCTCCTCCCTCCTTCCTTCTTGCTGTCTTGCCCCTCCCGGCTCTCTTGACTCGACCTCCGTCAACCTTGCCATCTTCCTGGCAAATGCTGGGTTTGCTGCCTCCATCGCTATCTCTTTTGCTGCCTTCTCCATCAGCCCTTCAAATGACAGCGGCGCCTTTCGAGTTAGACTCATCTTGAAGAAACCTTCCCGCAGTCCAACGGTGAAAGCCATCTGGAGAGCAAATCCTGACACTTCCTGAATGTCCAAGATCTCTTCCTGGAACCTGTCTACATACTGGGCCAATGATTCATCCGCCTTCTGCCGGATCATAAAAATTGACTCGGGATTCTTCTTCCTTTTCTTTGAGGTCGAGAAGCGCAACTGGAAACTTCTACTAAGATCTTTGAATCCATAGATTGAGCCTGTTGTGAGTTGATGAAACCAGTCCCTAGCTTTATCTTTCAAGGTGATGGAGAAAAGACGACACTTGAACGCGTCCGTCATCGGTCTGATGGAGACCGCATTTTCGAACCATTGCAAGTGCTCGAGGGGGGTCGTCTTTTCACACATAGTTGGTCATTTCGGGCTCCCTGAACCATTCTGGGACTGGAGCTAAAGGATCAACTCGCAGAATGGGGACCCTCTCGCCACGGGTCTCGCCGCCTCCACCCGCGCAACGACGTCGCCTGGCGAGACGACACTCGCAGGGCTAGGGAATAACTCCATACCCGCCAGGTCTCGCCCGCTTCCTTCTATCAACACTTCCTTTCTGGGTCGCCTCCCAGGGGCGTCCTCTCCAATTCTTGCCGAAATGAGCTCGTCCTGATGCGCGAGAGCGGGCGCATGATGTAAAGGAGTCGAGTAGTCGCCTTGCCCCGAGATCCCTCGCAACATGTCCATGATGTCTTTGATGGACGCCATGAATTCTTCCATTCCTACAAATCCTCCCGGGTTCTGGGGCCCGTCCTCGTCTCCTTCTCCGAGATTTCGTGCCATGAAGTAGTTCAAGATTCTTCTGTGTGGGCTGCGGTCCACGCTCACCGCACCAAAAATGTTGAAGCCAGTGACCCGACTTCATCTAGAGTTCAGACCTAAGTTGCAGCTCACACCTACTCTTCCCGAACCCCCTTCTTGACGTGAGTCTTGGAACTAGAAACAGACCGTGAGCTTCGGCTTGGAGGTCCAACCTCTTACCCAGAAGAATTAGAAGTTCTTCCCCTCCCTAGCCAGTGCTGAGCTAGGTGCCTTGGAGGAAGAAGAAGAAAAGGTTCAACAACCTTTTCAAGCCACCTTATCGGTCTATTTATAGGCCTCTGAGTTTGACCTGCCAATAACCAAACTGAACCGACCTGAAATTACCAAAATACCCTGGGTTGGATCTGCGAACAACCAAACTACGTTGTTCTGAAGGGTTATATGCAGACCACAAAGGGTAAAAGGGTAAAATTATCTGGGGTAAAAGAGTAAAATCCCCCAATGAGGGTAAAAAAGTAAAAACACCTTTTTCTCATATGACGAGTGAGAAAATAACCAGCGGGCAAGCGGAGCCTATCTTCTCGTCTCGCGAGTCTCCCGCCTCGCGAGAGGCGTCTCGCCACAAAAGGCCAGCACGCGCCGCGAGAGCCGTCTCGCCTGTTCCGCTGTTCCCGTCTCGCCCATCATGCTTTGCCTCTTTAAAGTACCGGCAAATTGATCCTATGGTCCTACTCGCCTCTGCAGTCCTCTCTCCCCTAACTCATCACTTCTCATTGAGTTGCCCTCGGCGAGCCCGAGGTTGTACAATGAGTGTAAGTGGATTCGTAATCCTCAAATAGAGAATTCCTCCTAAGTGCAGATCTATCCACGTAGTGATGTGGAACATCGTGATGAGGTCACATAGAATGCTTATCTCGAATCGTAGCTGGCATTATACTTCGAGGGGGTACTTCTTGACTATTTACCATAACACTAAGGTTTTCGAACGCTTCTCGCACTTAGTGTATACTTTTGGCTAACAAATTGGTGGGCGAACGGTTGAAACCATGAGGGCGGTTCATTCCCCTCATTTCTGACGCAGGGAGAATCTATAGGTGGCGGGAAACTCGGTGACGTAACTCTACATGATATGCAAAATTCGACGGTTAGATCACAATTGAATAATAAACATTAAGATCCCACACAAATAATTCAAGACAAGACAAAATAATTTAATTAAGCGAAACAAACTTAGGCTTTCTTCCGCGTGGAGGGTCAATGCAGGAGCACGTGACGAATAGACTCTGCAAATCACAATAATAATCTAACCAACAACTACCATGCAAAATATTCAAAACAAGTACAAGATCCAATCCAATATAAATATGCTGAAAATAATAATCCAGTACAACGAAATTTCACCAAATAGTGGGCTGACCGAGACTAGAAATTTTGGATCCGGAAGCATAGATCGGCGATCGAAGGTGGAACCGGAGGCGTGGAAATGATGACGGTGGCTGTCCTCAGTTGTGGATGACGAGATCGGGCCGGAAATAAATAGATCCGGGCACGAGGGAGTAGATCCGGGCAAGGGAAGGGAGGATCCGATGCTTGGGAGCAGATCCAGGCTAAAAAAGAAATATGCGGTGGAAATAACAGATCAGGGTAAAATTTCCAGATCTGGATTGATCTGGAAACTAGGGCTTTTGGGAAGGAAACAGTGGCGGGGGAAGTGGATCCACAGAAAAGAATGGGGAAGGGACTTGGCCGGGGGCTGGGGTGGCTGTTGCCAGCAGTGGAGAGGGGCAGAGAGGGTGGCAGCTATGAAAGTGGAGCCTGGAAGGGTGCAGGCCGGTAGGAGGGAGATCGGGTGGGTGCTGCTGGTGGCTCCACAGGATGGGAATGGCAGAAGACATGGATACTTCAGGCGGTGGTGGTGAGGGGTGGAGTGGCCGACTTTGCTGGACAAGGGAGGGGGAAAATACTATACTCAATGAATAATAAATTTAATTTTTGAATAGTGCAATGAGGAGGAATAGGAATTAGAGAGGTGGCTGGATTTTGGGGGGCTGCAGTGGATGGAGGAACGGTTGGAGGCTTGGAAAATGGAGGCTAGGGTTAGGGGAAGGCTTGGGGAGGAGGATACAAACCTAGGAGTCGTCACCTAGGGTTCCACGAAGTCGGCACAGTGGGATAATCGCGAGAATCTGGGAATAGCTTTCTCCAAATTCTGCAATGCCTTAGATTAGTCCCTGAAAAGTCTATATATAACAAAGAGAAGATTAGGGCATCCCCCATCAACGGTTATGATTGGCCGAAGGTGGGGCCACCTAAATACATCAAAATAAAATGCAAAATAGTGAAATAATATATCAAATCGATTCGCAACGCGAATTCGAACACATCTTCGGAGTCCGATCGTCGATCCGAGTACGACATATATGGAAATTTACCAATTCTGCACCGAATGAGCCCAAAACTCGTCATCCACTGCAAGTGCTCATCTATGCTCCGCATTAATCTCTCCGACTTGAAGAATTCATCTCCTGATGAATAGGGATTAGAATTCTCTCGCTGCATGCCATGTAAAACTCGAAGAAGTCCTACAGAGGTCGCCCAAGTGTCGTCGCTGAAAAAGTGTCCTCGCCAATCAACTCCCCCTGACTGAAAAGCTATTATCTCCGGTGAATGGAGACGACCGTGCTGAAGTCAAAGTCCAGGGGCGAATCGATCAAGCTCTGCTGCAAGCTTCCAAGAGTTACCAACATCTGTAGTGAGAATGCACTGGTGGAGTCTGGTCTCCATGATGCTCTCATTGCTCAAGTCACGAATGGTGGATCCTGGTGCGATCGACGACGCCGTCGGTAGAATGAAATAAGATGAGTCCCCGGGTGATTGAGTGTCAGAAGTAAGTGAGTAGTGGTGGCCATCAGACATAGGCGGGCTATGGGGGTGGCAAGACAACGAGAGTGGAGGTGTGGGCGGCTGGAAATCCCCACTGCTTGGGTCCACATACTCGCGAGGCTTGAAGTACGACGTCATATCTTCAACACAAAATTTCGGATGGATGCCTATACTTGCAGGGATATCAGGATCATAGGTGTTTGCTTTGATCCGTCTCATGATTATATAGGGATCCATTCGCATAACGCTCAAACTTTTAACAAGCCTCGCACGGAGCCTCACAACGCAGATTCTCACCATCACCTGCTTGCCTTCATAAAGTACCTGCACTTGCCAATGAACCTCCACATGTGATTTATAAGTTTTATCACCAATATGGATTATTCGTCGGACCAACTCATAACACACATGCAAATGATGAACAAACAACACAACAGACTCATGCAAATGATGATGAAATGACTCAACAGACTCATGCAAATGATGACAATGACACATGACCGACACAACATGCTCTATATGAGAAAAATCTATTAATGACCTGAAAATCTATCAAGGGAGGTGGCCTATCAGGAGGCTCTCTCGGTGGAGTGTAAAAAAACTCATCTCGTGTGTGCCGAGTGCTCCGGTGACCGTGCGGAATTTCTACACTCAAGAGCGAGCTTATTAAGAGCAAAATGTCCCTCAGAGAGTGTAACGTATCAGGAGGCTCACTAGGAGGTGTTTAAGAAAGTCATCACGACTGCGACTACCACCTGAATGAAAATCCTGTATCCTGACTAAAAGACGTGACTCTCGAGTGTGGTGCATGTCCCCAAAAAGAAAGAGCTCGTCTGGTGGGTCAGCAGGTGGTGCGACCCAAAACTCATCGAGGGTGCGATGTGTCAGCATGTGGTGCTCTAAATACTTGATGCTCCACACAATATCCATCCTCTAGGGCAAGACCAAAGACGATAATGGAAGAAACACCACTAACCCGAAACTTGTAAATAGGCGTCTCACCTGAATCGCATCCTCATCAGGATGTGGTGGCTCATCAGGAGGATCAACAGAGCGGTCATCATAGAAATCGTCACTGGGGTCAAGGTCCTCCAGATGAGTACCATCGCAAGGGGTAGTGTCCCTATGAATAGTTGACATAGTCACTTTGAGATTAACACCAGACTCTAGGCTCTCGGTCGTGATGTGACTTTGGGCAATGACAACGGGAGCGCAAAATAGACCTACACTTAAGAATGGACCCGTGGGTGCGGTGTCAGGAAATGGGTTTGTGGTTGAGGTGCTAATTAATTCGGTGTATGACATAGGAGGTGTGGGTGATGGACACAACACTACAGCCTCAGTAAGTCGCTCAGGCTCGCTCTCAGTCAGGGTCACAAAAGACAGGTCAGAAACAAGAGATAGGTCACTCATTGGGCTAAGCAACTCACTTGGGTGAGAGCAATCCACATCAAGCATCACTTCTGTCGTGGCTGACAGGACAATGGTAGGCATCATGGTGACCTCAGTATGGGAGGGACTCGTACTGCGAAGGTCAAGGTGAGAATCACATCGACCAACTCTTGCGGATTTCAATGACTGTTCATAACGAAGGGCGAGCTGATATGTCTGCTCGAGGGACTTAGAGCTATGATAAGCTACCTTAGTACGTATGTCAGACCGAAGTTCAGCCCGAAATCGGGGGATGGTCATGGTTGGGTCCTCTCGGATATCACTCCTCACCACTAACTCATCTAAACGGTCCCTGTACTCAGCGACAAATAAGGATCCTTGCTGAAGGGAAAATAATGGGTCAAGCAAGTGACTCCGATACGACGTAGGAAGATACGTCTCACACACTGTACGCTTCATGTCCACCCAACTAGTGATGCGGCGAAGTCGGTCTTGCTCGCAGCCGCAGGTCCTCTCAACACTAGCCCAATATGCCCTCGCCTGATCTAAAAGTCTAGGTTTCGCAAACTTAACGTGACGCTCATCAAATAACTCGAAATGATCGAGATAATACTCCATATCCATGAGCCAATAACTGAAAGAGTTGGGACTCCATGAGTCGTCAAAGGAAGGGGCAGCAGTACGAAACTGACTCTCAAGATTTCTCTCGGAACGAGACTATCCTCATAATAATCATTCCTAAGGTAACCGAGTTGTGTCGAAGGATCAACACGATCCGCTCGCGTGTACAGATAAGAACGACGACAATCATCATACTGATGGTCTCTAGCATAGTGGGGTCATGTTGGTGGGTCAACACGATCTCTGAAAGTGGTGTACTGCGATCGAGAATGATCGTTGTAATAATGTGAGGATCTCCCTGACGGGGTTCTGTGAGATCGGGTGCAAGTGAGCTCAAGACCTCTAAATTGCGGAGGGGAATAATTGTGACACCTAGACATAATGAAAAACCTATAGACTCTACGACTGCGTATCAAAAAGTGCGCACAACCTGACTCTTATACCAATTGACGCAGGGCGAATTTATAGGCAGCGGGAAATTCAGTGGCCTAACGCAAAGTCCGACGGTTAGATCGCAATTGAATAATAAATTTTAACATTCCACACAAATAATTCAAGACAAGACAAAATAATTTAATTAAGCAAAACAAGCTTAGGCTTTCCTCCTCATGGAGGGCCAAAGCAGGAGCGTGCGGCGAATAGACCATGCAAATCACAATAAAAATCTAACCAACAACTACCATGCAAGATATTCAAAACAACTACAAGATCCAATCCAATATAAATGTGCTGAAAATAATAATCCAGTACAACAAAATCTCATCAAATAGTGGGCTGATCGAGACACTGGAGATTTTGGATCCGGATGCGTAGATCGGCGATCGAAGGTGGAACCAGAGGCATGGAAATGATAATGGTGGCTGTCCTCGGCGGTGGATGGCGAGATCAGACTGGAAATGAATAAATCCGGACACGAGGGGGTAGATCCGGGCAAGGGAAGGGTGGATCCGATGTTTGAGAGCGGATCCGGGCTAAAAAAGAAATATGAGTGGTGAAAATAACGGATTGCGGGTAAAATTTCCAGATCTGGAAACTAGGGCTTTTGGGAAGGAAACGGTGGCGTTGGAAGTGGATCCACAGAAAATAATGGAGAAGGGACTTCGCCGGCGGCTGGGGTGGCTGTTGCCGGCGGTGTAGAGGGGCGGGGAGGGTGGCGGCTATGGAAGTGGCGCCTGGAAGGGTGCAAACCGATAGTAGGGAGATCGGGTGGGTGCTGCTGGTGGCTCTACAGGATGGGAATGACAGAAGACAGGGATGCTTCAGGCAGTGGTGGTGAGGGGTGGAGTGGCCCGCTTTGCTGGACAAGGGATGGAGACAAATACTATACTTAATGAATAGTAAATTTAATTTTTGAATAGTGCAATGAAGAGGAATATGAATTAGAGAGGTCGCTGGATTTTAGGGGGCTACAGCTCGAGGAGGCTTGGAAAATGGAGGCTAGGGTTAGGAGAAAGCTTGGGGAGGAAGATACAAGCCTAGGAATCGTCACCTACGGTTCCACGGAGTCGGCACCGTGGGATGATCGCGGGAATCCGAGAATAGCTTTCTCCAAATTCTGCAATGGCTTAGATCAGCCCCTAAGAGGTCTATTTATACTAAAGAGAAGATTAGGACATCCCCTATCAATGAATATGATTGGCCGAAGGTGGGGCCACCTAAATACTTCAAAATAAAATGCAAAATAATGAAATAATATATATCAAATCGATTCGCAACGCGAATCTGAACACATCTGCGGAGTCCGATCGTCGATCCGAGCACACCATATATGGAAAGTAGCCAAATCAGCAACAAATAGGCCAAAACTCGTTATCCACTGCAAGTGCTCGTCTATGCCCCACATCAATTTCCACGAATCGATTGACCACGTTCAACACAACGCATCTCAGAGTTTTACCTCTTGAGAGTGTTCATTTGGTAATTTGTGATGTGGTGAACTCAGTACTCACTAAACTACCATTGCACAGATGAATGCAAACAAACAAGTAAAATGCAAATGTATGATTGTGCTAAATTTTTTTCTTTTTTTGAAAAATAAAATGCTATGTGGGGTTCCTATTCTACGCACGGCGGATGGCGAAGCTTAAAAAAATTTCGGAACCTGACTCTGATGCCAAATATTGATGTCGGTCGGCGCGTAGGGTTTACGTGTCTGTCGGCTTTTTTCTAGGAGACCCTAAATGCGTGCCACAAATAAGGTTTTTTTGCAAAATAAATAGTTTGAGCGGGCGCTTCAACCATTAACTGGTTTCCTGCGGCTCTTGATCGGGAGGAGGAAGAAACTGGCGCTGGACCGGGGAGAAGAACAGTGCCGGAGACGATCTGAACCGGGGCCGGCCTCCTCTTAACCTAAGCTTACAGTTATATATAAATATGATTTTATATATATTCAGATATATGATTATATACATATATCTGTGTATATATATTTATATAGACATATATATGTTCTATTTGGAGAACAACATTAAAACTCCCAAAGATGACTGCGCATCCAGGCGTATACTTAATTTAATTGGCGAAATAAATAAAATAAAATGCAAACTAACTTAAATTGCGAAATGCGACAACTTAGGGACGGTAGAGATCCGGACGGGTGCGACGTCAGACATATTTGCGACGACCAGATCGGGGCTGGTCGCCACCACCATCGCTCGTAGTTACTCTGTTTGGACAGTTATAATTTATTTCTAACCACAACTTTCCGTCCCCCAGCTATTCCCTGTGTTTGCAACCATCCCCTCTCCGTTTATAGCCGCTTCCCTCTGAAACTTTAGGCTTCGCTTGTTTGTCGACCTCTGCGGTGTCAATGTCTTTCCGCGTTTGTTTTCGTCTCTGTGCTTGCCCAGGTCGACTGCTCGCTCGGCCTATCTTCTCGCAGCTTTTGCTTGTCGTGGCTTCTCTTTGTGCATGCTCATCGTTCGCATGCAACCTCCTCCCGCAGCGTCTGTTCCCCAACCTCAGCCGCTTAGCTCGCGGCTTTCGGTCGCTGCGACTTACTGTGTGCCAGCTTACTGATCTCCTGCCAGCTCCTTCTCGCCGAGTCTGCTCGCCAGCTCACCCGACTTCTTTTCCGCATGCTTCTGACCGCTGGTTTTCCATGTGATTCTTTCTAACACATTTCTTCTCATCAGATCTTCCCCTCGCCGGTTTGCTCGCCAGGTCGTCTGCTCCTGCGGATTGGAATTGCTCCTTCCTACCAGTGCCTTTACAGTAAAGCCATTGTCGTTCGCCAGTTCTGCTCGCCGATTCTGCTCCCCGGTTCTAGTCGCCGGTTTTGCTCGCCAGATTATCTTCTCTTGTGATTGGCAGAGCTCTTTCCCGCCAGTGCTCCTGCGGCTAAACATTCTTTCGTCTCTGTTCAGCTGATCGCCGAAGTCTGACTGTGGATGACTGCCCGCTGGCCTCCTCTGCTCTTGCCACATGACCACTCAGTTTTTTATCTCCATGGATTTGATTGATGCTCCTTCTCTTTGCCCATGCTGCGACCCCCCTCCCTGAAGTCCGTGGTGAACTTCGGATTACCACTATCTCTCTTAGTGAGAAAACGAACTTTATTGAGTGGGTGCACTCCGTTTGTCATGTTATGCAGACCAAAGGCCTTCATCATCATCTAACAAAGGAAACTCCTACCGAGCCTACCGAGGAATGGTTTTGTGATGATGGTCGTGTTCAATCGTGGTTCCTCCACTCCATGGACAGTGAATTATATCAGATGGCCATATATCATGCGACAGCCAAGGCCATATAGGGGGAACTTCACTTTTTTTATATGGCAAGGACAACCTTCATCACTTATTTGACATCATCACAGATCTTCAGAATATTGACTCCGAAATAGGAGACCTCACCTCCTTTGTTGCGCGTGGAGACGTGGATTCAACATCAACCTCCAACAATGAATCTTGCAGCAGAACGCGCACAAAAAGAAGTAGCCGGGATCGCAATAATGATGGCTTGGATTTTATCACATCTCCACAACGTCTGGGCTCAAATTCTTTCTTCCTCTATAATTCCCTCTCTTTTAGATGTGTGCTCCATACTATTAAAGGTTACACCGCCACTTGATGCTCTTGGGACTCTATCTCCGGCTCTCCTTCGGAAGACTTACCCACCTCCCCCTGCTCCTTCAACTAGTGGAGGTTGCACAGCTTCTCGGAGCAGGGGACGTCACGGAAAACCCCGCCCTAAGTGTTCTCAATGCGGTCAAGATGGTCACATTGAGGCAACATGCTATTGTTAACCCAAATCTTGCGACAGCTGAGGCGAGCATAAGACAAGCAGGGACAACTTAGCCGACGACCATTCTCGGAGCTCGCGAGGTCTTTGGGCGGGCATTCCGGATGTCCATAGACATTATCTGGTCCGTGGATTTAGCACGACAGTGTCCGACGCGGGCACTCTTCATGTGACCCCGACATGTGTTTTTGACAGGCGGTCTCTCATAGAGCAGCTTCGTGGATCCAGCCCAGAGGTCGCGACAGACACTTCTCCTGGAGCCCATGTAGACTCGTCTCTTCGGCGTCGACGCCTGTGGTACCACACGGTTACGTGCGGTCTCTTCTCTCATCCCCCACCGCCCAACTCTTCGTGTACCTCAGGTGGCGGCGCATTTAATGTCGTAATTAATTAGGCTTTAAAAGCCTGTCGGTTCATGAATCGTCCGAGCAGCCTACCCTCAAGTATAAATAATGACTAGGGGTGCTTGGATGAGACACAAATTTAGCCCAAAACCTGCCTAGTTGCTGATGCAGACACTAAGTCCAGTCAAATCTTCTCTCTTCTTCCCCACTTGTACTAACTCGTACTCTCTTGTAATCCCTTTACAATTAATCAAGAGGCCCGTCGCAAGAAAGCCATTCACCGCAGTGGGTCAAACCTGGTGTTCACCACTATCAGCAACATCTCCTTTTCCCACTCCTTATACTCGCTTAAACCGTCTGCATGGCTAGTTACCAATCACTTTCGAACCACTCTTTTCTTTGCTGACCACTCGTCCCAGGGATAGCGTGCGGAGAGGTGGTGACATTTTTGGTTCCAACAGAATTTGATGCGGTGAGCGTGGACCCAAGAGATTGGTGAAATCACCCTTGTCGTCAAAGAATAACGATAGTGCTCTCCCTCATGACCTTCAAATGCCATCCAGCCGACGAATTCATCCTCATGGCGGACGAACAATCACCAGACCACGAGAAGCCGGATGTCACTCGCGCCGAGTTCGAGCTTCTGCTCGGCTTGGTTAATCGATTGGTCGCCCAGGGAGAGCAGCAGGCATAGGGTGCCGAACATCCAGGAGAGCCCGTAACCCCCTCTCATCTACCACCACCTCTAGGGAATCCGCCCCAGTTCCAGCCGCAAGAGGAGGGGGCCCGCGCCCGCTGTCAGCATTTCCAAGAAGCTTCCCGGGATCATCCAGGTAGGGTCCTGAACTTCGAGGACCAACAACTAGTCATGGGGGCGGAGGTTTATTCGTTGTTTGTCCTAGGAATCGCGGGGAAACAACCCCTAACGGCTTTAGGGATCCACGATTGCCTCGCTTCTCGGGGAAGGAGGATCCCGCTTCCCACTTACAGGCTTTCGATGCCACAATGTCTCTACAACCGCTCTCCGAAGGTCTGCACTGGAAATTGCTTTCCACCGCCTTCGATGGGAAGGCGAGGGAGTGGTTCTATAGCCTCCCTCCCAAGTTCCATCACTTCCTTTAGAGAGTTGAGAACAAATTTTCTGCAAAGGTTCGCCACCTCCAAACGGCGAAGAGCGGATGTCGATGCTCTATTCCAGATCCGACAAGGACCAAGGGAGATTTTGGGACAATACGTCGATCACTTCCAGAGTCCGATCATGAAAGTTCCATACGTGGACCCTCAGGTCTATAGGATGTGGCCTTTACTAATGGCCTCCGGCCCGGACTGTTCAAGTTCATGGATCAGCGAGAAGAAGCTGAAGACATACACAGAGCTGATCGAGAGGGCGCATCAGTTTATTGAGGGAGAGTTCAATGAAGAAGAATTCATCGCGGGACTGTTTGATTTAGGGGGAAAGCGCCCGCTTAATTCTTCCATCCGTCCTCCAGTCCTTCCCCAAAAAAGTAATTTTATCCGTCAAGAGCATCGGTCCCCCAACTCGCAAGGGAGAAACTTTCGTCATCGAGGCCCTCGAGCCTTTCAGCAGATGATGCCAGGACACTCCCAGTCGCAGCAGGAAGGCGGTGGAAACCGACCATTGCTATTAGGAGCATCCCCAGAGAAGTGGGGTGAAGCCAAGAGTACACCGACATAGGAGTACCACTGGAAGATGTTGTGGAGATCCTCCTGCAACAACCGGATTTTCGGCCCCCGAGACCTATGAAAGGAGGGTTCAGAAGTGGGAACCCGAACCTCTACTGCAAGTTCCACCGAGATGTGGGACATGATACTGAGAATTTTTGAGTCCTCCGCGACGTGGCGGAGAAGCTTCTTAGAGAAGGAAAGCTGGAATGCCTGCTTGCAGAAGGGCAGACAGAGAAGGCAAAAGTGGCCTCGTCCCGAAAAGGTAGAGAAAAGATCTGGGAGGGGCCGTGTGCCCCGAGATGCAACGTGATCGAGCAAGGAGAAAACACAGAGGAAGAGTGTGTAGAGGTAGAGGGGGTCGGCCCGCTAGGGAGTATCAATTACATACACGACGGGGCAAGAGTGGAGTCCTCCCACAATAGCCTGAGACGTTTGTAGGGGAGAGAAGTAACCTCAACATCACTGGTCCCATCCTCGCGGTATGGTAACATTCAAGGAGGAGGATCTTCCCCTGGTCATCAACCCCTTTCACGATGCGGTCGTCATCAAGGCAGTTTTGGGAGATTATACTGTCGCCCGAATCCTGGTAGATAGAGGCAATTCTGTCAACGTCCTCTTCACGCCCGCATATGATGTAATGAAGAAGAGAGAACCAATGAAAGCCTGCGATGACCCACTCTATGGCTTCGCAGTGGAAAAGAAAGAGGTTGAGGGGAGTGTGGACCTGGACATCATCCTGTACTGGATAGCCCGACAGGAGTCCTTCTTGGTCATTGACGCACCCAACAACTACAATGCAATCTTCAGGAGGCCCCTCTTGGAGGACTTCCAAGTCATTGCGTCAACCTACCATCAGGTCTTGAAGTTTCCACTGGGGGGAAATCAATTCAGGGTCAGTAGCGACCTAAGGAAGGCTCGAAAGTGCTACATCTGATCAGTAAGTTTGGTGGAGTACTTGCCACCTCGAGTTGGAGACCCCCAGTCTGCAGGTACGGTGGAGGAGTACGTCCCGCTTCCAGTTGGAGACGTTCAATTTGCAGGTGCAGTAGAGGAGTACGTTCCACTTTCAGTCAAGGACACCTGACTTACAACAACAAAGGAATACGTTCCACCTCCGGTGGAGGGTGACAGACAGGTCAATTCGTTCTTCTAGCATCTGGCAGGCAAGCCAGAACCTTCACGGTGTCATCTTTCCCTTATGCTCCTCCTTTCTTTTCCTACTATTGTTGCAAGGACTTTTGCATGTTTGCTTATTTTAAAAGCCTAACATATGTATAATTGACGAGTTTTCTGGCCGGGTGAGATATGCACTCACCTGCAGTATCTGACCTTTGAAGTAAACCAAAACAGATCCAGGATTGACATCCATGTGTGGTTACTAGTGCCTGCTTGGACCCCTTCAGACATATCTGGACATCTCGAACCTGGGCCATCTGTCCTCCGACCCTCCTGCCGGTGCGAGTCTCTTCCCCCACCATAAAACCGCGATAATTGTCCTCGTTGGAGATACTCCCGAGCGGCATATACGGCAGGTCCGAATGTGTTGACCAACCGCGCATTGGTCGAGGCATTGTTATTGTTATCGCTTCCTTTCCGAGTACAAACTCCGAGCAACAGGTAGGTGCTTTCTTCCACTCCTATGTCATTCGTTGTTGTTTGCGGACGAGAACCCTGCGGATGCCCTATGCCCGACTGGAATCCTTAACCTCTGACAAGCAGACCCCATGGAGTAGTGGACCACTCCTCAAGAGGAGCAAAAGAAGTCCCTCTCATCTCCCGAGGCATGTGTTCGCTCGACAATTCACAACACTTCACCAAGATTTGCTCAGTAAGCGTTCGCTTGATAATTCGCAACGCTTCATCGCCCGCATCGCAATTTGCGATGACTAGACAGGAATTATTCAGCAAAAGACCACACGCTCCGCCATAATTGTCCAGCCCAGGCATTCGGCGCTGAGGCCACCTGGGTCTTCTAATCTTAATAGGCGGACACTCGACTTAGGCCGCCTGGATCTTCTATTCTTAATAGGAGGACACTCGATTGAGGCCGCCTAGGCCTTCTAATCCTAATAGGCGAGCACTCGAAACATGGCCGCCTGTGATTTCTAATGGGCAGACATTCAGAATAAAATCTTCTTGGTCTTCTAATCTTAACAAGCGGATGCTCAGAATACAATCATTTCCATATTAGCAAGCATTATCTATCGGAAAGAAATTGAAATAATAGTAAATAACTATGTACCAGTACTTTCATACAGTTAAATAGTGTTTCTAACATCCATTGCAGAGACAAGGAAAATAATATGTAAAGAAGCACAACAGTGAACACCAAGTCGGAGTGTCCGCTTGGACCATGGTTAGTGATGCGAAGAGTCCTCCCCTAAGCTCGGAGACGCTGCATCTGGGTGGCATGCAAAGAGTGTCTCATAATCGACATCGGCGTACTCCGGCTTCAAGACTTCGTTCTCTTTCAGGAGGCGGATCTCCGTCTACGCCGAACGCCTACTGAGCCGGCCTAGCTCCTGTCAAAATCTCGGTTCCTCTACCGACCTCTTTTCATGTGACCACAAGAGTTTGCCGGAGGATGAGTCTTCCCGTACAGGTAAGTAAGGGGAAGTAAAATTCATGATTAACCTTTACCTTCGGCTTCTCTCGCAGGCGGGCATTGGTCGTCAATGCATCATCAAAAAGGCTTTAGGACGTTCTGTTGTAGGAGAGAGCCCGCAAGCTTGCTGCGGTGACCCTTGAGAATAAGTCGGGCATGGACGGTCTCTATCTCCCTGCGGTCGGCTGAACCACAAGTCGCCCCCGCGACCGCCAGTGCATGACGATGAACTCGCGCGATCTCCCTCCAGGAGGGCAGCTAGGTGGTGATCTTGACAAACTCAGGGCCCCGAATGACCAGTGGGATGATTGATTCAAAGTGCGGGCTCAGCTCCAGCGGTGGAAGGCTAGCTGTGCTGGTGACCGCTCTCTGGGGGGCGTGCTGCTTCTTGGCAGCCGACCTGATATCGCTTGTCTTGGTTTGCGGTTTGGAGCCCGACACCATCAGAACAACTACAAAAATACAGGCTTCAGGACAGGTACACACGAATATTTTGAAATTCTTGAAAAAACGTACATTCTTTTATGGGTGCGCACTTTACTTGCTTCACTCGACGGGTATAGTATCGCGTGTCCAAGTATTCCTTTTCCAAGTATCAAATGATCTAGAAGGTAACATCAGAGAGGGTAGGAGGATAAAAAACCTCTTCCGTGCAAAGGGCGGGCATGATTCTGAACTCACCCAGGTCGCCTTTAAAGAAAGCAAAGCGTGATCGCCAGCCCGCTGGGATGCCCGTCGCATGTAGGATTCACATTTTATCAAAGCTGAAGTGCAGTTGACTGCACTTATAGCAGTCATAATCGCTCGTCAGGACGATCGATCCTCGTCCTCAGCTTGGCGAACTCCGCCTCCAGTCGTGCAATCCGCGCTTGAGCCCACATCAAAATGTCCCACATGACACGCAAAGTCACCGCAAGCACTTCCCCCTCGCCAGAAGGCACTGTATAGGTAAGCAAAAAGTAAGTTTTCAGTCACATAAATGTCATAAAGTGATTAGCAGGGGCATACCCCTCGTCATGGGTGAGGGCTCCTTGGTTTCCACATCCTCGTCTCCAAATGCGTCGACCAGGGTGGTTGCGAGCGCTCGCGGACACTGGCGAGTAGTCGCTTTCTCCGAAGGTGCCAAAAGCGTGTAAGTCAATCCGCGGTGGGGCCGACGACCGCACAGAGCCAAAGATGGGGCACTTGGCCATCTCAGGGTTTGTGCGCTTGAGATAAGACCTCCACAGAAGTTTTCTGCGCCTACGGGCGACCTGCAGCTGCGCATGGGTCTGCGGCCGCTCACTAGGATTCACCCCCACCACAGGGGGAATGATGGCTGATTCACGAGCACCCGACCGATGTGCAAGGGCATCCACGCGACCCCGCACCGGTCGCCTCCCCTTCAAGCCCTTTCCATAGGCGACTGCTACTAGTGTCATCCGTTTCGACGACGGTTCGCCATCAAGTATGGTCTTTGGTGCTTCCTTATTCTATGCAGGTATCCTGGCGGCCTCATCCTTCAGTTGCACCATCCAAAGTTGAGCCTTTGCCATGGCGTCCTCCTGGCTCTTATCAGCCTCTTCAAAGGTCGTGCGAGAAATCTTTCCCTCAGAGGCGTCAAATTCCAAACTGATGATCTCCAGCGTCCTCCCGGTGGCGATCATTTGCGGGCATCCGCAGGAAGGACGGAGCCTTCGTCGACACCTCTTCCCCGACAGCATTTCAGATAACGGGCCCTCTCGCCGGGTCTATCACCACTCAGAGATTTTCCTCTGGCGCGGCGGTCTTCGGGGAGGAGCTTCCTGTGGCCGCAATCATTCTGACAGGACGGGCTCTTTTGGTCACCACTTTCCGCAAGTATTCTTGTTGATTCGGCAAGTATCCTGCAAGGGTTTGCGGCAAGGAGGTTTTGGCTAGTTCACTAGCCCTCGCCTTCAGCTTGTCTAGAACATCCTTGTTCATCCCGGTCAATTTCACCAAACAGACGATTACAGAGTCAAGAATCAGGAAAAAAGTGGCTAAGTGGGGCGGGCCATCCTGCGCAATTTGTAAGTCCTGGGTAGCTCGAAACCCGAGTCGTAGCCTTTGCGGTTACCTATTTACTTTTCCGGAGTCCGCAGTGTGCCAAAAAATGCGGGAATTATGTTAACCCAAATTTTGCGACAGCTGAGGCGAGCATCAGACAAGCCACTTTTATCTCTTCTGTTTCCACCCCCAACTCTTTGCAGGAGGCTCTCCAACTTCCGGGGTGGCGTGCGGTCATGGATGAGGAAATGACTGCCCTTTGGGCTAACTAGACCTGAGATCTTGTCCCTTTTCCTCCAGGACAGACCTACGTGGGATATAAATGTGTTTATGCCATCAAACATGCTCCAGGCGGGACAGTTGGTTGCCTAAATACTCGGGTTGTGGCTCGAGGGTTCACTCAACAATAAGTCCTCGACTATGATGAGATGTTCTCACCAGTCGCCAAGTTGAATTGTTCGAGTCCTAATCTCCTTTGCTTTTCATTGACAGTGGCCCTTATATCAGTTGGATGTCAAAAATGTCTTTCTAAATGACGACCTTCAAGAAACTGTCTACATCAACCTCCCGAGTTTGAGACCACGATGGAGTCTTGTGTTTGTCATCTTAAGAAATCTATACATAGTCTAAAATAGTCTCCGTGAGCATGATTTGACAAGTTTAGTAAGGTTGTCCGGAATGTTGAATTCACTCGAACCTCAGCTGACTTCTCTCTCTTTACTCGTCACCAACCGACACTGTAATCCTCTTGGTTTACATTGATGATATTTTGATTACGGTAATGACTCCACATGAATCCAAATGATTAAGCAACACTTAAACTCAGTTTTTCAAACTAAAGAACTGAGAAATCTTCGATACTTCCTGGGATTTGAGATAGCACGACGTCCTAATGGCTTTGTCTTATCTCAACAAAATTATTGTCTTGATCTTCTTCAGGATGCAAGCCTGCTAACACTCCTAGGGATATCAAGCACAAGCTTTGTGCTCATAGCTCTGACTCAGATCTGCAACTTCCAAACCCTGAGTATTATCGTCGGCTTGTCGAAAAACTGATATTTCTCACTGTTACATGACCTAATATTTCCTTTGTTGTTGAATTGTCAGTCGATTTATGCACGCTTCACAGACCTATCATCTCCATGCAGTCGAGCGAATCGTCAGATACTTGAAGACTGCTCCTGGACAAGGGTTTGTATACAAACCATCTTTCTCTTCCTCTCTATCGCTTATTGCATATTCTGATGCTGACTATGCTGGCTCTCTGGATGATCGATGCTCCACAACTGGTTTTTGTACTTACTTTGGAGGACACCTTATTACCTGACATAGCAAGAAACAATCTATTATTGTTCGCTCATCTGCTGAAGCCGAGTATTGTGTAATGGCTGCAGTTGTGTCTGAACATACTTGGCTAGAGAGTCTACTTCATGATTTGGGAGTCAAACTTTTCTCACCAACAACTCTATTTTGTGACAGTCAAGCGGCAATACACATTGCTAAAATTCCCGTTTTTCATGAGCGAACAAAATATATTGAGGTTGATTGTCACTTTGTTCGGGAGAAGTTTCAATTGAAGAAATTGGAATTATAGCATGTTCTTGCTACCAGACATGTTGACATTCTCACCAAGGCCTTACCACGACTGTTGTGCTATCAGTTTTTGTCCAAGCTTGATGCCTACGATTATATGCTCCAACTTGTGGGAGAGTGTTGAAGAAAGTATAAAATGCCCATAATTAGGCCCAATTTGTAGTCCATCTTGTGTATAGTTTAGTCCCACAACATAGGATATGGACTTTCTCCTCTTTTCCTTTCCTATTTAAATGTACAAATACATGTATTTCGATGTATGAGAATTTGAGATATTCATAAAATATCTCTTGATTTTCTCTCTCCTATGTTTCTCTACATATATAAAATATTAAGACTAGATAAATGGGCACACAACCCATAACACTACAATCCAATTTTATGAATTATAATTATGTGACCTATAATTTGCCCTCTGCTTGCCCTGCCGCCCATTTGCCCGCTCATTTCTTTGCCTTTTATGACCAATTGCTATGACACCCAATACCATTCAGGCAATCACTGATTTCAGGAATAAACTTGAAATAGTTTTTGACTTTCTTCCCTCCTTGTTCAGCTTGATGACAAGTTCGTTCCTTTGGCTGTCTTCCCCTAAACCATTTTGGAAAATTTTGAGTTGAGCCAGCTTGGCTTGAAATCAATGTTAATTTTGAGGTCGGGAAGGATTTGAAAACTACAATTTTCTGTGGAGTCTAGCTCATCGCTCAAAATCGACTTGATATCAGGCTTAACCAGAGCTACCTAGATTTTTGGATGGAGTGAATGTTGGAACTTGGAAGTGGCCTGAATGACTACATTAACAAGTTCTGATGATAGGAGCACGAAAGAGGGTATGTGGGAGTAGTGAGCCTAAGTTTTGAAGCAAAATAGTTAAGTAGCTTCCAAAAATTTGTCAGATGGGTGGATCATTTTCTACCATGTTATGTGGGGATATTTTTCACATGTGCTCTGACATTACAATAACACGAGAAAGAGAAGGCTTCTCATGTAGAGGATGAAGGTCAGATTGCTTCTTCTTACAAATTGAAGGGTTATGACCAACTTTATAGCAATAGGAATAATACCCAAATTCTTCTCAGAGAAGTATTCAAAGTTTTTTGCAAGGTGATTTAATATCCCACACACCCCCCTAGAATTTCAGGAAGCTGCTTAGTTATATCCTTCTAAGCTCAGCAAAGCAGATTCAATTTTAGTGCACTTGAAAGTGCTCAAATCTACCTCGATTAGGATTGTAATCTGCTTGAGAATTGATTTTAAATATCTCCGATGAAAGACAGCTTCAATCTGATTCTTTAAAATTACATTTAAGCATGTTTTTCTTCTGCAACATGTATTCATCTTTCATTGCCAATAGCTTTAATGTGCGTGTTAAAGATAATGCATGTATAACATGTTAGACTCTAGTAAGATTGCTATGAATGCAAGAAAATAAGGAATTTTTTACCAAATTGACAGTTATTTTACCATAAAAAAGTCAGACCAATTTTTAGGAAATAATATAGAGGTTAATTATAAAGTTCATTACAGCCTGATCTATGACGGCCCTTATATGAGAAAGCCTGATCCTATGCAAGAAAATAATCATGGAGATATTCTTTTCCTGTTTTTCAGTCCTCTTTTATGTTGATACTGTTAGTTCTTTTAATATAAAAGTTCCAAACTCTTTACTTGGAATTTGAAAATGACAAGAAAATTATCAGATACTAGATGGTTTTGCATGTGATTGTACACCCAAAGTTAATCAAATATGAACATTTGTTCCTACACCCAAACAAACAATTGATCTTTTTAAGCGAATCTCAACAAAAGTCTGACTGTGTTCTCACATTATTTCTGAGTTAGGTATAGATTACCTGAAGTCTCACATCTACTCATTAGCCATCATATGCTTGCTAATGAACAAAAATTGATTTTGTATTTGGTTCTGTCACTATCTGAGTATTCACAATTGTTTTTTGACTACATCAATTCACAGCTGGTGCATCATAAATACTAAGATGACACTATATTATGTCTAGAAGTGTTATTTATCATTTCAAAGTTTGAAAGCTCATGTTATTTGTGTGCTATTTTGCCCATAATTTGTTGCCTAATATCTAACAAATAATCACAATCTTCACAAATTCCATCAAATTATCACCCTATATTCTTATTAGCATTTCTTTTCATACTAGCATCATAGAATTTTGGGATTTATTTTAGTTCTTATCCATGCAAAACTGTCATCAAATGGTGTAGGCTAGTACTAGCAATAATTTTAATTCACTCCCAGTTTTCCTACTTATAATTTGTTGTTCATTCTCTTATGATCTCAGCAATGTGAAAGAGAAAAGTTGCTTCTATCCGATCCCCCAAGCTTCTGAATGCCTGCTCAGGATAGTTGAGCGAGCAAATGCTCCAGTTATTTATCTCTCAACGGATGCCGCTGGAAGCGAAACAGACCTTCTACAATCGCTTGTTGTTTTGAATGGCAAGCCTGTTCCCTTGGTCAAGCGACCAAGCCATACGACTGTAGAGAAATGGGACGCCTTGCTGTATAGAAATCATCTAGGCGGCGATCCTCAGGTTCTTTTCTTCCCACATCTCAAGTGATTTCCATGTAATCACCGTACATGCAAAAGATGAAAGCATATAAAAGTAATAATAAAAATAATAAAAATTAGAAAAATGCTTTTAAACGGGAGAAGCCAAAGGTGCACGGAGTCACCCGACCGGAGATATGTATTTTAGCCCCTGCAGACTGTGAATGGGACACCTTATGTCCACATTATGAAAACCATTTGACTGTTTTTTTCCGACCCCAAACAGCCCAACGACAGTACTCTTACTTGGTTTCAATTCAAGTTGTAATTTATGTTGGTTTCATCTCGCTGTGAGTCCACAACGGAGCCAGATTACTGTCGTTGGGCTTTTTAACGTCATTGGATAAAACTGTCACAATTTTTGTCTTTAAGCTATTGAATATTTTCCTCTTCATATTCTTGCCTTAAGGTTGAGGCCATGCTGGATAAAACAATATCAGCTCTGTCGACCGTGTTCATAGGAGCACCAGGATCGACATTTACGGAAGACATACTGCGACTAAGAAGAGGATGGGGAACTGCGTCTCAGTGCGACGAATACCTTTGCAAAGGTGAGTTGCCAAATTTCATTGCTGAAACTGAATGAGAACCTCAGGTCCCCTCTAGTGCTTCAGTTTCCATGTTTGACTTTGTAAATTTGTGTTCGCTGTCTGTAAAAGAGTGCATAGTGTACCTCATGTCATTATTTTATTCATGTGCATTCACCTGGTTGAATTGTTGGTTCTACATCTGTCACTATTTGAAGTCCCAATTGTTTCAAAAAGTTTATTTTTTCTCTTGGAAAGTAAATTTATGCAAGTTTTTTTTGCATAATATTGTAAAAGGTCTTTTAATCACCTAACCCCTTTTCCCGCCACAATTATCCTTTGAAAACTTGGAATTATTTGTAGATCTTTTCTAGTTATGAATGTGATCCAGTTCAGTAAAGGGTTGTACTGGTTTAGGTTTTAGTTGTGCGTGCGTATATTTGATATCCCGTCGTGTCTACTCTTTTGGTTGTGCATTTTCTTGCGAAGAGCGAGGATGATATGTGCGCTCCGGAGTACTTTTGGTCTTCTTGAGCGGAGCGTATGGAAGAAAATTTTTCTCGATTCTCTTGTGACTGTTCAAACACAAAGTTCGGCTTGATCTCTATAGATTCTGTAGAAAAGAGAACAAACAATTGGAAAAAACTATAAAACTTTGTATATCTTTTCTGTGTAAGTAAATACAAGTATGAATACATATATATAGGGAGAGAAGAGAGAGAAGAGTCTCTTTTACAAGATGTGGGACTATTACATAAAGAGGAAGAAAGCCTACGATGAGCCATTATATTGGCCTTTACATGTTCTTTTTTCTAACACTCTCCCGCAAGCTGGAGCATACAAGCCGTAGCCACCTAGCTTGAATATGAACTAATAATATAGAGCACTCGGTAGGGCCTTAGCAAGAAGATCAACAACTTGGTCAGTAGCCGGGACATGTTTCAATTCCAGCTTCTTCATTTGATCTTTTTCCCGAATGAAGTGGCAGTCAACTTCAATGTGTTTCGTTCTTTCATGGAAAACAAGATTCTTAGCTATGTGTATAGCAGCTTGACTGTCACAGAGTAAGGTAGCTGGTGAGAAAAGTTTTACTCCCATATCACCTAGGAGACTCTCAAGCCATGTGAGCTCAGATACAACATGCGTCATCGAACAGTACTCAGCTTCGATTGAATATCGAGCAACCACAGACTATTTCTTACTGCGCCAGGTAACAAGGTGACCCCCGAAGTAAGTACAAAATCCGTTGGTGGAACGCCGATCATCCAGGGAACCAGCATAATCAACATCTGGATACGCAATCAATATTAGAGTAGACGAGGAAGATATTTTTTATATCAGCTCTTGACCAGGAGCTGTTTTCAGGTATCTTATAATACGTTCAAGAGCCTGTAGATGAGACATCCGAGGAGAATTCATAAATCGGCTGACAACCACAACAACAAAAGATATTTCTGGTCTTGCGACTGTTACATAAATCAGTTTTTCTACCAGACGTCGATAGTATTTTGAATTTGGAAGAAGAAGATCTGCGTCAGAAACATGTGCACACAGCTTGTGATTGACATTCACATGAGTATTAACCAGCTTGCATCCAGAGTAGCCAGTATCCTGAATAAGGTCAAGACAGTACTTCCGTTGAGATAAGGATAAGACCATCAGGACATCTTGCGATCTCAAGGCCAAGTAGCGAAGGTTCCCCAGATCTTTTGTTTGAAAAACAGAAGTAAGGTGTTGTTTGACCACTTGTATTCCCTTTGAATCATCTCCTGTGATTAGGACGTCATCGACATACGCCAAAAGAAGAATCATTCCTGTTGTTTTATGTCGAGCGAACAAAGAGAAATCTGCCAAGCTCCGAGTAAATCCAACTTCCCGAACAACCCTATTGAACTTATCGAGCCATGCCTGAGGAGATTATTTGAGACCATACATCGACCTCTTGAGGTGACAAACTTGGGACTCCCCCGTGGTCTCAAACCCTAGAGGTTGTTGCATGTAGACAGTTTCTTGGAGATCGCCATTTAGAAAATCATTCTTGATATCCCGTTGATGTAAGGGCCATTGGCGATGCACAACCACATAGAGGAGAACACGAACCGTGTTGTGCTTGGGCACTGGAGAGAATATTTTCTCATAATCGAGACCCCGTTGTTGAGTAAAACCACGAGCCACCATTCGTGTTTTAGGACGGGCAATTGTTCCATAAGGAGCATGCTTGATGACAAAGACCCATTTATAACCAACATGAGCCTGTCCTGGAGGAAGAGAAACTAGATCCCATGTTTGATTATCCCAAAGGGCCATCATTTCTTCGTCCATGACCGCCCGCTAGCTCGGATGTTTGAGGGCCTCCTGCACAGAGTTAGAGACAAAAATAGAGGATAATGTAGAGGCAATGGTCTGAAGCGCCGGGGGCAGGCAATGTAAGGATACATAATTCACAATGGGATGGGCCGTGGAGGCAGGAGTTGGGTCGACATGTCGCAGAGTGTCAGAGGTTGAAGCCGACTGCAGTGGGGCGGCGGAGCTGGGAGGTCAACGAGTATATACTCAAAAAAGAGGGGGGTTTGTGGAGAACCAGAGTTGGGTTGGGGAGGAGTGGTGGTGGTGGAGGTGGAGGAGGAGACGTAACCGGGGTGACAGGTCTTGGTAATGATTGTGGTGGAATAGGTGATGTTGGAATGGAAAAAAACGATTGATCTTCCAAAAAGGTAACATCCGCCGAGACAGTCACCTTGCGGGTAGTGGGAGAGTAACAAACATACCCCTTTTGAGTACGAGAATAACCAACGAACATCTGTTTGGCTGCCCGAGGATTGAACTTGTCGGTGGAGGGACCTAGTAAATGAACATAACAGGTACAACCAAATATTCGAGGTGTGAGGGAATGAAGGAGTGAAAGGAAAGAGGAGACTGAGCGGGGTGACGTTGTTGAGAACAAAGGAGGGAAGATGGTTAATGAAATAATATGTCAGTGAAACCACAAAGTGCTAATAAGACTTGGGAACGTGCATCTGAATCATGAGAGAACGAGCAACATCAAGAAGATGCATATTTTGCGCTCAGCCACACCGTTTTGTTGAGGATTATATACACACGAAGTCTGATGAATAATCCCAAAGTCAGAGCAGAGATTATCCGCGCATGGTGTTTTGATTTTGTCAGAAAATTATGTGCGAGTCTCAAGAACGAAAGCCCGGAACACACGAGCAAGCTCGGAGCGATCGCGAAGTACAACAATGTCATTCGAGAATAATCATCAATAATAGTGATAAAATAACGATAACCAGACACACTTGTTATTTTGTACGGGCCCCAAACATCAGAATGCACTAACATAAAAGGAGCAGAGCTCCGGATACATTGAGGAGGAAAAGCGGAACGATGTTGTCTCCCCAAAATACAAGAATATCAGGTAAATGTATGAAGAGGAATATCAGGAAGAACCTTCTTGAGAACTAGAAGATGTGCTTACCCAACATGCCAATGCCAGTCAACAAAGAAGACAGATGAGAGAACGGTAGGAAAGACATCAGGAAGGTAGAGCCCGTTGTGCGGTCGTTCTTTACCAATGATACTCTGCATCCGTCGGCCATCCATCAAAAACGAAGAAGTGGTGAATGTGATAAAGCAATCCAAATCAATAGTGAAGTGACTAACAGGAAGTAAATTAAACGGAGCGCTCGGGACATAGAGAGCCGAGCGAAGAGAAATAGAGGGATTGAGAGGTATATCAGCAGTGAAGGAGACAGTAGTGGTGTTGCCATTGACTACAGTGATAAACTTTGGATGCGTAGAATTCAAGTATTGAGGTGACTTCAAGGAGGTGATATGATGAGTATCACCTGAGTCCACTATCCAACGCGGACTAGTGAAGAGACAAGCGATAACTTTATGAGAGATAGAGGCAATGAAGACAAGTGAGTTGTTGGAGCTGGAGGCGGACTTCATCAAGATCAGCACAAGTGGCAGAAGGGTTGTGGGCAGCAACAAAAGCAGTTGGACGAGGAGGGAGACCATGTTTGCGGTAGCAGGTCGCCTCAAGGTGTCCATCCTTACCACAAAAAGAACACTTAGGCCTCGGCCGGCCACCTCAACCCCTCCCCCGAGAGCCTGTACGTCCCCCACGTGTAGGGGGTGGGAGAGGGAGTAATGGTACCGAAGATTGCTGGAGAAGGGTCGATGAAGGAGGACCGATAACATCAGGAGGCGGTGAAACCTTTAACAACATGAAGCACACATCAGAGAATGAGGGAATAGTAGCAGATTAGAGGATCTGAGACCGAATATTATGAAGATGAGGCGGAACACTGATCATCACCATGACAATACCAACAACTTTCTTTTGAGCGTGTTGGGCAGCTAGATCCGTAGTCAGGGGCTGATGCTGAATCCAGGCCTCAATCAGCGTCTTGGACCGAGCAATAAAGGAGGTTAAGTCAACAACACTGCAAGAGTCAAGGGATTGAAGATCAGTGATGATATTGTATAGGTGTTGGTGACGCCGACCCGCCAATGACTGAAGATATCCGCCGCTATAACCTTCGTTCGCGTCCGCGTCGCCGCAACATTCAAGAAAACGAAGATTGTCATTGCTACAATCTCCGCTCACGTCCATTTTTGTTCAAATGATGTTTCATTATGCGTCTCATCATAATTAAGCATCAATTTGAGTTTCTTATTGTTATTAAACAAAACAAAGTTTGTGTTTTTATTTTTGTTTTAATGGCTATGATGAGCCTTGTGATGTGTGTCTTGGATGTTGTTTTAAAGACCATTTATATAAGTCTCTTGTGAAATGAAAATGGAATGAGATTTAGACAAAAATAGAAAAACAGTGCTGTTTTTTTCTTCCTCCTAGGGCTCGGGTTCGGCCTCGTGCGACTGCTGTCGTGCCGCCACTGCTGCCGCGCCGCCCGTCTCGTCGTAGCTCCCGGATCCCGTCGGTGTGACTCCGGCGATCTCTTCTCGGTGGTGTGACTCCACCCCTCTCCCGCGTGCGAAGCGTGGTCGCCTCTTGCTTGTTCTGCCGCCGCCCGACCCGATCTAGCAACCACTGTGCATTCGGCTCAAAGCTCCGGCCGACCCTCTTGGTTTCAGTGCTGCTCCGCCGCTGGGAGCTCTGTAAGGCGACATCGTTGAAGTGTTGGAGGAACTCAACCGCTCTGTGTGTCTCCGGTGGAACCGTAGTAGAGCGATTCGCTTCGTGACTGCCTCCTCGAGCATGGGGCTCGGGTTCGGCAGCAGTGGCGGCGTGGCAGCCACTGCTGCCGCGCCGCCCGTCTCGGTGTAGCTCCCAGATCCCATCGATGTGACTCTGGCGATCTCCTCTCAGTGGTGTGACTCCACCCCTCTCCCGCGTGCGAAGCGTGGTCGCCTCTTGCTTGTTCTACCGCCGCCCGACCCGATCCAGCAACCGCTGTGCATTCGACTCAAAGCTCCAGCCGGCCCTCTTGGTTTCGAGTGCCGCTCCGCCGCTGGGAACTCCGTAAGGCGACATCGTTGAAGTGTTAGAGGAACTCAAGCGCTCGTTGTGTCTCCGGTGGAACCGTAGTAGAGCGATTTGCTTCGTGCTTACCTCCTCGAGCGTGAGTAACGAGTTTCTTTCCTCATCTCGTGTGTGATTCATTCCTTAACATATTTCTTGTGGAGAAAAAAATGGTGGCGTTACTTTTGAAATCGAGATTGCATCATGATTTTTTTCCGGATTATGCATTGTTGAAACTTTTGATTTATTTGGCGTTCTAAGGATTTGATTTTCCGGTGCTTTTCTTTTGTTGGGAGAGATCAACCACCTTGTGCATCGATTTTTTTTGTGGATCTCTTTTGGTACAATACCACCGTTCGGATCGTGTAAGTCCATTTCGCTTGAGCAAATATTGACATATAGCCCGTATTTAATCTCTAAAGGATTGACGATCCATCGAGTTAGCGTGCGATTGATAACAACGCAATTCAGTGTGGTTACATCTTAGTTGCGTGAGAGAGTGAGTTATGAGTTTTCCGATCATCTCAGTCGCGTCGGTGGGAGTAGTCTGCATCAATTTGGTATCAGAGGTAGGTTGTCCAATTTCTTAACTTGGCCCCGGTCCACACAATTTCACGCTAGGTCTCACTTGTGCACCAAAATATTTATTTTCCTACAAAAAGAATTTATTTTCGCACCCATCATATGTCCACTAGATCCGGTCACGAGTATCACACCAACTCCGGTCACGAGTATCACACCAATCCTGATACCCATGTTTACCTCCCGCCCCCTCACGGTCTCACCCCTGCTGCCGCTGGCGGCCTGCCCGGCGCCCACCGGCGGGTTCGCCGGCCTCCGGCGAACCCGCCGGGGGTTGTCCGGCGGCGAGAGGGCAGGGCCACCGCCGGCGGTGGCCCTGCCCGCTCGCCGCCGGACCACCCCCGGCGGGTTTGCCTGAGGCCGGCGAACCCTCCGGTGGGCGCCGGGCAGGCCGCCCGCGGCTCCGCCGCCGGCATTGGCGGGCAGCGAGGCGGAGGCGGAAGTGCCGGGACTTTCGGTTTGTTTTTTATTTCATTTTTTATTAAATAAATTCTTATTAAATTATAATTAGATTTTCTGTTTTATTTTTTATATCATTTGTTTTTTGTTTTTTATTAATTAAATTGTTATTAAATTATAATTATATAATTTGATTTTTTATAATTTGGCCGACGGAAGGGCGGGCTTCGCGGTGGCGGGCGAACCCCGCCGCGGGGCGGGCTTTCATTTTTTTGGTTTTTTATTAAATAAATTGTTATTCAATTATAATTATATTATTTGGTTTTTTATAATTTGACCGGCGGAAGGGCGGGCTTCACGGGGGCGGGCAAAGCCCGCCGTGGGGCGGGCGAAGCCCGCCTGAATGCCAAGCGGGCGAAGCCCGCTTGGTTGCGGGCAAATCCCGCAGCGACGCATCGAGAACGGGCGGGCTTCGCGGTGGTGGGCGAAGCCCGCCGCATTCAGGCGGGCGAACATTGAGAACGGGCGGAGCCCGTTCGAAGATACTAGTATATATATATATATATATGATTCTGTGATTGGTTATGCTGGATATTTGTCTTGAATCATTGTTATATTTTATCATGCTATTTTCTGTGATGATTTGCTCTTATTGTAAATGCATCTTATCATTTCTCAGGAGTTCTGACTTCTTCAAATAAAGGAATATTGTTGAGAATATTGCCCATAATATTTCAGGATTTGAAGAAACATCTCTTGCAATGATAAGTGCATATTGTTTTTGATGAATATCTGTTTTACATCATGTAGGAAATACATGTTATCTCTAAACAGGTTTAGAGAAGTGGAAGTACAAATGGAGCACTATCGTTTAGATAGGTAAAGTGTTCTTAACAGAATCGTCTTGAACTAGGTGTGCTTCAAGACAATATCGTCCCAAAGCATGAGGAGAAGCAAGCTCCAGCACTCAAGGATAATACCACTGAGATTGGTATACAACTCTCTTTGGTATCAGCCTGAGTGTGGAATGCTTCAAACCAATTTTGCTGAGAAGCCGTATAAGAAGTCGTTGTCAACACCTAAGAGAAGAATCATTTTGAAAGAAGTATTTTCCAAACGATACCGTCAAGAAAGGTTTGTTTTTACCATTGAGCACATGTACTTGATGGGATTTCAAATTTTGTGGCGGTGCATAAAGTCAAATCAACTTATTCTTGCCCACGCTAGGAAAAGACTTTTTCTATTCTAACGACCGTTGAAAATTGACATGTGTATAAAAGGAAAAGTTAGGGCAATCAAACAAAAATGTGTTGCAAAAAGATTACGTATTCTCAAGTTGAAAGACAAGTAGCAGCGGATCCAGTCTTTACAGAGCAAGCTCTCACTAAAGTTGTTCAGTTAGAGGAAGGAGGGGTCAAGCTTCACTACTCAAGTTTGGTCTTCTTCCCGGAAGAAAAGATCAAGAAGAAGAGCCCCCAAATCTACTCTACCTGAAGACATTCTCAAATTAATGGCTGCTTCAAGAAGGCTGTTTTAGCAGCAAAATCAATTGAAGACTTAAATTCATCAAGGGCAAATCTTTATAGTCTTTGATTGTAATCCATTATAAATATTATGTTGTAGGATCTCTGTGTAGATCTGAGTTGCAGGGTTGTTGCATGAGTTGTATGGGTGTTGACCCTGAGATAGGGCTGTCGTGCATGAGGTAGGATCCCTGTATAGATCTTAAGGTAGGAGAGCAGCTAGGTCTTTGAGCTGTAAGAGTTGGATTACTCTAAGGTAGGGCTGTTGAGCCTGAGGTAGGTCTTGGAGAAGACCCGAGAGCTTCAGAAGAATCTGAGTTGTGAGCTATTGGAGCCGAGTATTGGTGAAATTTGCTGAGCATAGCACAATGATAGATAGGCGCAAAGGAACAGTGGATGTACCCATACCCTGGGGACAACTTTAAATTTCTGAGTGCTTGTTCTGATTGTGTTTGTATTTGTTTATATCAGGTAAATCCAAAAAGAGGCCATCAAATAACAAGTCCACCTATTCCCTCCCCTCAGGCGATTTAGACTACCAACAACAATAACATTCTTTCAGAGGGCATAGGAGCCCATTTATAGGTTTTGAGGGTGGGATTTCCGTAATTAAGTAGTTAGGGTGTTTGGCTATATGCACATTATAAACATATAATTTGTTACGCGCATACCCATGATGAGATATTTCACAATACACACACCATGTTGGGAATTTCGCTATGCGCACACCCATGATGAGAAATTTCGCTACGCACATCAATGTTGGGAATTTCGCTATGCGCACACTCATGAAGGGAATTTCACATTGCATACACCCATGGTGGGAATTTAACAATGCACACACCCATGGTGGAAATTTCGTTATGCGCACACCCATTATGAGAATTTTGATATGCGTAGAGCCACGATGAGATATTTTGCTATACTCATACCCATGTTGGAAATTTTGTTATGCGCACACCCATGATGAGAATTTCGGTAAGCGCACACCCATGGTCGAAATTTCGCTATACGCACACCCACAATGCAATATTTCGCTATACGCACACCCATGTAAGGAATTTTGCTATGCGTATACCCATGATTGGAATTTGACTACGCGCACAACCACGATGCAATATTTTGCTATATGCACACCCATGATGCTATATTTTTCTATACACACACTCATGTTGGGAATTTCTCTAAACGCACACCCATGTAAGGCTATGCGCACACCCATGTTGGGTGTGTGCACACCTATGATGTGATGTTTCACTATACAGACACGCATGTTGGGAATCTCACTATACGCACACCTATGATAGGATATTTCGCTATACGAACATCAATGTTAGGAATATTGTTATGTGCACACCCATGATGGGAATTTCGTAATGCAACGACCCATGATGTGATATTTTGCTATACGCACACCCATGTTGGGGAGTTCCAATGATAATGATGTACGATGGCGGTGGCGCAGAATTTTCCCGACTGAGGTGGTGGAGGATGGGAGGCGGTGAGTGACCAACGGAGGCTGGGGATAGGATGCCGTGCGGCAAAGGACGGTGTGTTGTGACATGTTATGTTAGCTAAACACCTAGAGAGGGGTGAATAGGTTTTTGTGTCTTCTTCTACTATTTTGTTACTTAGGTGTGTTGTGACTTGTTGTTATGTTATCTTTCAAGAATACACAATCAACACAGATATTTATAGTGATTTCCCAAGGTTTGGGTACATCCACTGTCCCTCCCACATTTCTAACAGTGTATTAGACAAGACCAACTTCCCCAAACTTGGCTCAATGAGCTTACAACATAGATCCCTCAGGATCTCTCAAACTCTTACAAGTCCTACCTCATGCCCAAGGCCCTACACTCAGAGAAATATTCTCCTACACTCAGTGATCTGTTCCAGAACACCTACCTCAGACTTTAACTCAAAGTCCTACACTCAGATCCACCACTTGATCCTACCTCAGAGAGAAACTCTCATACAACTCAGATTCTCAATTAGAATCCTACAACTCAGGCACAAAGGCCCTACAGCTCAGATATACAGAAAGGATCCTACCCCAGCCTTTATAGTTTAGGCTTACACTCAGATCAGCTAAGATTCTATAGAAAGAAATGTTGATTGTTGAAGTAGATTGACTCCAAATAAATAATCTCCGAGTCTGCCTCTTCCTGAACTGAGATAACTCAGTCTTATCTTCTTTACAGCTCCAAGGATGGATCTTCAAGAATGTTCTGCTTGAGCTGTGAAGTAACTGCAGCCAGGGCTTGCTTTGTTCCTTCTTCTACCTCAAAGAGATAACTACCTGATGTTGCTGTTGAAGGTTAGAATGAGAACAACTATCTTTCTTGAACTTTCAGATCAACAACACAAGTAATTTCTTCAAGCTCTGCAACTCTGTTCAGAGGAAGAAGATGAAGTTGTCAGTTTCCAAAAGTTGATTTCTTCTTCCTGGGAATATCAGTTTTGTATCCCACCGTCCAACGAATCTTTGAGCAGTGAGACTACCTGCAGTTGGTAGCTGCAACTTTTCTTTAGCATTAATTGTTGCACAACAAGCAAGAGGCACCATTTGTCGTCTACTGTTCCATTCTCACAGCATTTAAATTTCTAATGACGTCATCATGACTCAACACCCGTGGACTTAGACAAATTCAGACAATTCTGCATAGGCGTTGAGTGAAGACTTGTCACTCAATGCCAAAACACTTAGGCAGAATTCTACACTACCAGGCGTTGAGTGATCATTCATCACTCAACGAATGTTGACGATTGTGGTTAAACTGACTAGGCGTTGAGTGATCCTTGATCACTCAACGCATTTGAACTTAGTCAATTTTCTCTGTATTAAGGCTTTGAGTGAGTTGTCTTCACTCAACGCTTTCTGCTTTTGCCTGTTTTATTGAATAGGCATTGAGTGAACCACCTTCACTCAACGCTTCTGTCCCTATACAGATTTTCTGTTGAATAAGCGTTGAGTGAGTTGTCTTCACTCAACGCATCTGTCCTTAGACATATTTTCAAGTCAAATAACCTTGCGACTTTGACAGAACTGTGTTCTGTCAACGCTTTCCCTTCTGGGCATTGAGTGATCTGCCTTCACTCAATGCTTCTAGATTTAGCCAGATTTTTTGTCAGCTTCTCTCTGGCTTTGACTGTTTGAGCTTTACTCAACGCATCTGGCTCTAGGCGTTGAGTGAATTGGCTTCACTGAACGCTTCTAGACTTAACCAGATTTCTGCTTTGACAATGTTGTGGCTTTGAGTGCCTAGGCTTTACTCAACTCTTAAAGTCATCAAGCATTGAGTGAACTGCATTCACTCAACGCATCTGAACTTTTGACAGATTTCTGCCCTGTCAGCATCCTGTATTGTGTCCACCTATCATTGTTACTTAGACAACCTGTTTAAATAGTGAACAAAGAGCAACCTGCATACATAGAACTTAAAGTATGAATATAATATAATTATGTGTATATCATTGTCTTATTGCCTTTCTCCAAATCTGAGATATTGTGACTAGTGGACCCAACAATCTCTCCCTATTTGAAGAAGTCAAAACCTTAGACAATGATATGCACTAACACATAGAGGTTCAATCTTACACAGAAAATTGAGAACAAAAATTGAAGCACACAGAAACATAAGAATATATTTAAAGACATTAAGCATAAATATCTAGTGTGATTAAAATAATATACACATTCCAAAAATCCCTTAAGGAAAATTTCCAAAAACACATCATATTTCAGATTCCTTAATTACTATTCCCCTGTTTGGCTTCTTTGCAGTCTCTGCTTCGTCTTTTCTCTTTTCCTTCTACCTCTCAATGTAGCTGTAAGGCTTGGAGAAGTATTTGCTTGGCTCCAATGCATCTGGTGGCAGAACACCTGACGTCTTGTCTCTCCTATACTTCCTCCTTGCTTCTTCATTTCTCTCTAGCTTTTCCCATTATAGGGTGCTGTAAAGCTTTCCCCTCTAAGTTTTCTTGGACTTAACTTGGTCCCAGGCAGACAAAATTATAGTCCTAGATTGAGGACTTCATTGCTCAAAGTCTGGCCTAATTTTCATTTCTTCTCTGTACCTCTTCTTGCTGAGCATGACCTCTTCTTTTTCTTTAGCAACAAATTTGCCTTTGGCCTTGATTATCTGCTCAACAGTGGGGCAGAAAGAGGGAATTTCAACAGCAGTAGTTGTAAGTTCAGTCCACTGAGCATCTTCTTGAGTATCATATTGTTGAGTATCATATTGTTCTGCATACTGACTATCATACTAACCATCATTCCATCCTGCAGTGCTTGACGAATCTGGGCAGGAACAACATGGATGTTATCATATGTTATCTGGTCCAGACCTTGAGATCCTCTGATCACATTTGTAGTCCATATATCATTTCAATGTTTTTCCTGATTACTTCATTCTCCCCCTTTTTTGACTTCTTCAGAGATATCTTTAGTCAGGGAGGTGCTGGCCTTTGTCAACTGAGCATCCAGATAATTGACACCAAGGGTGATATGGCCCTTGAGCTTGAGCAAGTGATCATCTAGAACTTGGCCGCATGCATCCATTCTTCTTTCAAAAATAGTCTTGTGTATCTCCATCAATTCCTTTTGTGCATTGTGAACTGCTAGCATGTTGATGACAGTAATAGTCTGATTTTCCATGATCCCAGTCTAGATATTACTTATTTCTGCCAGCTTGTTTTCTGTAAAGGTAACTACAGGTGCTGCTCTCAGGAAAAATGCCACAGTTTTGGCTTTCAACAAGTTTACCTCAAATCTTATAGATTTGATCTATGTTGTCAAATCATTCTTGAGGCTCTTGATGGAGTCATCCACAAACTTCTCTAATTTCCTTCTTTGATCATCCAATAATCCTTTCAGTTGGGCTAGAATGAATGGGGATATCTGATCAGTCTGATGAGATGTCCCTTCATCACAGGTGTTTGGTTTCATCGTCCTTTCTTCTTCTTTGACAACTGAATCATCCATGTCATACTCTGAGGAATATGCATTATTAGGTACATCAACAAAATCATTGTTCTTGTTAGACTCAGAGGAGTCTATCTCCACCACAGTACTTGGAGCAGGGAGTTTAGTGTAAATCTCCCCCAACCTCTGCAATGTCCACAGGGACATTCAGATCTTCAGCAGTGTTGATTAGCTGTACTTCCTCCATTGTTTCAGCAGGCTGATCATTCTCAGCAGGAATCTGATTACTCTCCTGCATGAGCTGGATTTGCTCCTCCTCAGCAAGTGCATCTTCCATAACTTTCTCAAGAAGTTGCTCCCCTTCATCTTGAGGACAGAAAAGAACAACTTCTGGACCCTCTGAAGTTTCAGTAATCCTCTTCTCTAGATTCTCAATAAAGGTGTCTAATTCATCTTGAACAGACAGGATAGTCTCCCCCTCAGTTTGAGCAGGAGTCTGGTGAATCTCCCCCTCAACTGCAGCACCTATTTGAGATGTCTCCCCATGAACAACATCATAGATGTTTTCCACTTGTTGGCCTTTCAGTGTGACCATGGCTCCTGTTTGGTTCTCTTCAGATTGAGTTCTGGCCAACTGGACCCTCGCAGTAGGTTCAAAAGACATTGAGACTTGAGCACTCATGTCTCTCCTTGTTTCCTCAGTAGACTCAGAGAGATTTGGGTCATGAGGTTCTTTTCCACTATATTCAGATGAACTGCTCTCTGTGGTGACATCGGTAACTGGCTTCTTCTTTTTCTTCTCAGCAGACTAAAGGTGTGGCTGTAGAACTCTCTCCCATCTGTCAAACATTCTGGAGTCCATCCTCCTCATATGATGAATCTTAGTCCCTAGCTTCATATTGAGGATTCCTGGGACAGTACTATGTAGATATAGAGACAAGATTCTGCCTAGGTTGGGCTCAGGGATGCATTCTACTATTCTATCAAACAGAACTTTGCCCAAGTCTATTTTTTTATGGAATAATCCTTGTCATAAGTTCAAACATTTTCTTAGATATTTTATCATGAGAACGTGTCTTGTAGAGCAGAACTTTTCCCACAATGTCTGTAAGGAACTTCCCTCTATTGTTCATCTCATTTCTCAACACAGAACCAGTGGAATGCTTAGAGAGTCCACACCACTTCAGTGCTGTCTTGACATCATTCTGTCTGCAATAAATCTGTGTCTTCATCAGACTCCTTTACCTTGGGTAGATGGAGAGCCTTGCATAACCTCTTGGGAGTGATCTTAATCTTCTTCCAACCGATTGAGTATTTGATTTGGATGAGGAAGTGTCCACTTTGACATTTGAATATAATTCCAGAACTTCTCTTTTGCAAATCAGTACTGGCTCGGATAGGACGAAGTTTAGGTCAGCGACCTCTAGTAAGTGCAAAATATTCATTACTTCCTCATGAGCATCCTTGAATCCATTTTGAACCTGAAAGAAATTGTACCTAATCACCTAGAGGGAGGGGGGGGGGGGGTGAATAGGTGACTTAATCTTTTTAAACTTTTAGGCAGATTATATCACAGATTTCACAGAACTATAAACAGCATACACATCATCAATCACATACACAGAGTACACACAGTTTTATAGTGGTTCCCCAAGGTTTGGGTACATCCACTTTCCCCCTTCGCCTATCTAGTAGTGTACTAGATTCGGCCAAACTCCTCCACTATTCCTCAGATCCTCAGATCTTACACTCAGAACCCCAAACAGGTTCCTACAGCTCAGAGTGATCCCACTCCTACAACTCAGGCTCAACAGCCCTACCACTCAGTCTTCACAAAGACCTACACTCAGCCACAAGGCCTACACTCAGAGAAATGAATCTCCTACACTCAGACACACAGGCCCTACCACTCATCCTTTATAATTTCAGGCTTACAACTCAGATCCCTAAGGATCCTACAAGAAATTGAAAATACAATGTATATAACCTCAACTCAGAATAAGAGAGAAGAGTTGACAGGTTTCTTGATGAGTTCTTGGAAGAACTCTGCTGAGATCAACCTCACTTGGCTTTCTTCAAAGCTTCTTGAATGTAGAACACAATAGGGTTGAGTCTCTCTGCAGCTGATCTTCAATCACTGCTAACTTAAGTTTCAGATCTCAATCTGAAACCTTATTCACAGCCTGGTTCAACAGCTGTCTTCTTGGAAGGAGCTCTCTCTCTCCAACTACTTAGATCTTCACTTGAATTGATTCTTCAATGAATTGCTTGATCTACTCTCTTCAATCATCAAAATCATCATCTTCTGTTGACAGAATAAGCCTTTATATAGGCCTTCTTCATGGTGACCGGCTGATCCGGTTTCTAACAGCTTTCTGACATCTCTGACAGTTGTAGTAGACCGGCTGGAATGACAGCTGTCATGTCATCCAGTCACTTCTTGAAATATCTGTAACTGTCTGAAAGTGTCGAGACAGTCAGTCTTTAAGTGTCGACACTTATAGACTAAGTGTCGACACAAGTAGACTAAGTGTCGACACTAGCCTTCAAGGTGTCGACACAACTCCTTGTGTTGTAGAATTTACTTCTCGACACAGCTTCTTCAATATGTGTCGACACTGATATTGTGTGTCGACACAACTCCTTGTTCTTCAGTAGTTAGTTGAATTCTGCTAAGTGTCGACACAACTCCTTTGTGTCGACACATCTTCTTGTGTTGAACTTGTTCAGTGTCGACACATCTTCTTGGTGTCGACACATGCCTTCTGTGTTGATACTTGCTGAGTGTCGACACAGCTCCTTGTGTCGACACATTCTTCTTTTGTTGAAACTTTTGCTGAGTGTCGACACATCTCCTTTGTGTCGACACTTGTACTTAGAATTTGTTGAACTTTGCTGAGTGTCGACACAGCCTCCTAGTGTCGACACTTTCTTCATGTGTTGAGTCTTCTGCTGTGTGTCGACACATTCTTCATTATGTCGACACTTGTACTTAGGCTCTGTTGAATTTGCTGAGTGTCGACACAACCTCCAAGTGTCGACACTTTCTGATGTCGACAAAGTTCCGCTGGGTGTCGACACTGCTTCTAAGTGTCGACACTGCTTCACTGGACATTTCTTCATTGAGTGTCGACACATCCTGTATGTGTCGACACTTTCCTTCTGGTGTCGACTCTGCATCCCTGGTGTCGACACAATTACTCCAAGTGTCGACACTGCTTCTCTGGGTGTCGACACAAGTCTTCTTAAGTGTCGACACTTTCCTTCTGGGTGTCGACACATGGACTTAGAAACTTTTCAGCTTTCCCTGCAAATACTTAACCTGCACAACTAAACTCAAAACACATCAAATAAATTTTGATGTATATCATTGAGTAGGGTGAGGCTTCTTCAAATCAGGTACATTTATTCCAATGTACCCAACAATCTCCCCCTATTTGGAGAAGTCATAATCCTTAGTCAATGATATACACCATACATAACAAAATCACAGTATGATGTAAAACATGATTATATAACAGGGTAAGTACATAAACATGTATTAAACAAAACATGTATACACAGATATCTCAGAACAATAATGTAATAAATTTAACACATATCACATAGTTCTAAGAACTTCAACATTTTCATCATTCAAAAGTTTACAGAAAGTTTTAATACAAGTGATTACAACTGTAAACTAAAGATAAATTCTATCCTATTGCTGCTCAGGCTCCTTGATCACTATGCCCTTTCCAGATTGTATCTTTGCTTGGACTGGGGCATCAGCATCTTCAGCAGCAGCAAGCTTCTTTCCTTTCAGATCCTTCTTTTTCAATTCTTCAGCCTTGATCTTTTGTCTTTCAAAGTAATGATAAGGCTTAGGAAAGTACTTGCTAGGCTCCTGGGCAGTAGGAGGTAGCTTTCCCATCTTAGCCTTTCTTCTATATTGCACAATGGCCTCTTGCCTACTCTCATGCTTCCTCCACTCCAGTTCAGAATACCACTTGTTTCTATCCTGGATATTGTCTTTGACAACCTTCCATGCAGTCAAAATGATATTCCTGGAAGTGGGGCTCCATTGTTCAAAGTCAGGCCTAAGTTCAGCTTGCTCTCTGAATCTCTTCTTAGACAATTGAGTCTCTTGTTCCTTCAGCAAAGCTTCTTGTTCTTTCAGTATAGCCTCTGGCACTGGCTGAACCACTTTCTCTATGATGACCTTCTCAATTCCCTCAGGAGGGCTATACATTGATTGTATATCTGCATGTATCATATCAAAGTCTGGTGGAGGATAGATCACTTGAGCCACTTCAGCTTGCTCCCCTCCAAGATATGCAGGATTATATCCAGACTCTGCAACATTATCATCATCACATAATGGAGTATATCCAAGGGTGGCTCTGATGGAATTTGAAATCCATTTTGCATAATCAGAGCCGGCTTTGACTAACACCCTCTCCCCCTTTATGACTTCTCTTTCAATGTGATCTCTTAGATCATCTTTCTGAAATCTGATTTGTGCATTTAGGTAATTTACTCCATCTTTATAGAAAGGTTTCAACCTTTGGAGTTTTTCAGTGATCAGTTTCTGAGAATCTTGAATTGCAGAAGTAACAGCAGTGATTCCCTCTTGTAATGATTTATCAAATTCTGCCTTAGCAGTAATATGAGCTGTAGTCTGACCAGTAGCGATATTCTTCATTTCTGTGACTATTGCATTATGTGAAGCTATTAAATTATCATTCATCCTTAGCTGGTTCTCCAGAACATAGCCTTGCTTCACTGCAATATCATCCACTTGAGCTTTGATCTTCTCCTGATGAGTAGCTAGATAGACTACTGCACTCCCTCCTTTATGGAAGCAGTCAGTCATCTCTTTCTTGTTCAGATTCATTTCAAATCTGATGGACTTAATGTCTTGGGCAAGATCAAACTGCAGAGATTTATTCCCTTCATCTACATACTTTTCCAGAGCTTGCCTTTGCTCATCAAGCTTAATTTGTAAAGCCACCATCAATGAACTGTAATCTGTTGATGTGACTGGCTGTGGTGCAGGCTGTGGTGCAATTGTTTGTAAAGCCTTTTTGTATGTCTGGCTCCTCCTCTTGAAGACTTGAAACTTCCTCTTCTTGGCTCTTGCAGCCTCTTCATCTTCTGATGCAGATGTGCTATCAATAGTCACTCTATCCTTAGGACTTGGAGGTAACTCTTTCTCAGTCCTAGGAACCTGCTCAGAATCCTTTGGCTTCTCAGTCTCAGTGCCTGCAGTTTTCTCTATATTCTCCACTTGCTCCCCCTCAATGATTACTTTCTCCCCCTCAGCAGCAGCACTTCCTTTCTCAAAATCAGTTTGGAGAAGGTCAGGGAATAGTTCTTCTAAGGTAAATTCTTGTTGAGAAGGGGCTGGAGAATCCCTGATCTCATCAACCACTTGATCAGATACCTCTTGAAAAGCAACAGATGTGTCCTCCATGACAACATCTGGGGGTTGACTATGAATCTGAGGTTGCTGATTAACATCAGATAATGTGTCAGTCATAACTTCATTCTCAATAAGGAAATCTAATTGGTTGATTTCAGTTATTACCTCAAGAATAGTTTGTGTAGCTCTTTCACTTTCTAGAGGAGTTGGCTCTTCCACAAGTAAAGGCTCCCCCTGGATGGAATCCTGGTGAATTGGGCTAGCCTGTGGTAGCTCCCCCTGCCTTGGTGCATCTTCTTGTCTAGCTGGTGACTGGCCAGCATTTTCAGTGTCTTCTTCATCAGGAGTAAAGACAACTTGCTCTTCAGAGCTACTAGAGGATTCTTGAGCCACTGGGGCTGTCTTCTTCTTCTTCTTCTTCTTCTTCTGGGGTGTGACCTTCTCAGGAGTTGGCACTTCCTTGGTCAAGACCCTATCCCACCTAGAGAAGATCCTCAAATCCATTCTTCTCATGTGGTTAATTTTGGATCCTGCAGCTTGGGTCATTACCTCTGGTATACAACCAGCTAGGTATAGGCTTAGAATCCTACCCAAATTGGGCTTCTTCATACTCTCCTTTATCTTCTCAAACACAACTGTAGACCAATCAGTTTCTAGTTTGAATATTATCCTTGTCATGAGGCTAAACATGTGAGCTGATATTCTGTCATGCCCTCCAGGCTTGCTCAAGATAACCTTGCCAACAATTTCAGATAGAAATTTGCCCTGCATGTTCATTCCCTTCCTATTGAAAACAGATCCTATTTTCATCTTGGAATCCAGTCCACACCATGTTAATGCTTCTCTAGTCTTTGTAGCAGTAACATCTTCTTCTTCCTTAGTCCTAGGTAGTTGAAGTACCTTTCTCAGACTTTTGGGAGAAACTTTCACCTTTGCCCCATGAACTCTAGACTTTATCTTGAGTCCAGATTCATCTACTGTAGCTCCATTCAGGAATTCCAGGACTTCCTTCTTCCAGATCTTGATCGGCTCTGAAACCAGAAACTCTAACCCAGTCTCGGCGATTAGGGTTATCACGCCTTTGATATCTGGTTCCGCGTCATCAAAAGCATGCCGCACGAGTTCATAACCTTCATTCACATTCTCTTCGAGCTTGGGCGCCATTAGGGTTTGAAGAAATTTGAATTGAGAGAAGAGAGGTGTCGACACACAAGTTTGGTCTCGAAACTTTGGTGAGCGTGTCGACAGACAATGGCGAGAACCTATTTATACCTTTCTAGAATCGAAGATGAAAGGGCGCGTCAAAATACTTAAATTGTGTCGACACTGTTGAAAAGTGTCGACACAGACTTATAATGTCTCGACAACTATGTGTCGACACAAGTATAGTCGATAGAATATATGTGTCGACACTTGATTATGTGTCGACACAGCTTAGCTCGACACTTAGTCGAGACTTTACCAGACTAATGTTGAGTAAATCCTAAGTGTCGACACCACTTTGGATGTGTCGACACCTACCCTGCATGTGTCGACACTAATTCTCTGAAGTGTCGACACAGACTTCCTAGATGTGTCGACACCTTTTCTCTGAAGTGTCGACACCACTTTTCTGTGTCGACACAGACAACTCTGTGTGTCGACACCTTTTTACTTAGCCAATTTTGAAAACTTATTCTAAGTTTATCATACCTAATTCAATTTTAAACCTATTGAATTTGGTTTCTTCTAAGGGCTTAGTATACATGTCAGCTAGTTGATTATCTGTATTAACATACTCTAGTGAAATATCTCCTTTTTCCACATGTTCTCTTAGAAAATGATATTTTATTTCTATGTGTTTAGTCCTACTATGGGAAACAGGATTGTTTGCAATAGATATAGCACTAGTAGAATCACAAAATAGTGGTGTTCTACTTACTTGAATACCATAATCTTCAAGCTGATGTTGTATCCATAGAAGTTGAGCACAACAACTTCCTGCAGCCACATACTCTGATTCTGCTGTGGAGATAGCCACACTTGTTTGTTTCTTGCTACTCCATGAAATCAGTCTTCCACCTAGGAATTGACAGGTACCAGTTGTACTTTTCCTATCTTCTTTGCAGCCTGCAAAATCTGCATCTGAATAACCTGTCAGTTCAAAGTCTCCATTCCTAGGGTACCAAAGGCCTAGATAAGGAGTGCCCTTTAGATATCTCAGAATTCTTTTGACTGCTGTCAAATGAGATTCTTTAGGGCATACTTGGTACCTAGCACAGACACATGTAGCATACATGATATCTGGTCTACTTGCAGTCAAATACAATAGGGATCCAACTATCCCTCTATACAAAGTCTCATCTACAGGTTTCCCTGCATCATCTTTGCTAAGAGACATACTTGACCCCATAGGAGTTTTCATGGTACTGGATGATTCCATACCATACTTCCTTATTAATTCTAGAGTGAACTTAGACTGGCATATGGATAAACCATTCTCAGTCTGTCTAACTTGGAGACCCAAGAAGAACTTAAGTTCCCCCATACTGCTCATTTCAAATTGTCCTTGCATTAGTTTTGCAAACTTTCTGCAAAGACTACTTTCAGTAGACCCAAATATGATGTCATCTACATATATTTGGACTAGAATGATCTTGCCTCTGGATTCCCTAAGGAATAGAGTCTTGTCTATTTTCCCCCTTGTGAATTTATTCTCAATGAGGAAACTAGACAGAGTTTCATACCAAGCCCTAGGGGCTTGTTTTAACCCATACAATGCCTTCCTAAGTCTATAGACATAATTAGGTTGAGTTGAATCAACAAAACCTGATGGCTGTTCCACATACACTTCTTCTTTAAGATTTCCATTCAGAAAAGCTGACTTAACATCCATTTGGTATACTTTAAACCCTTGATAGGTTGCATAGGCCAGGAACATCCTTATGGCCTCCAGTCTGGCTACTGGAGCAAAGGTTTGATCAAAGTCAATACCTTCTTCCTGCCTATATCCCTTAGCAACCAGTCTTGCTTTGTTCTTTATAATCACTCCATGTTCATCCATCTTGTTCCTAAAGATCCACTTAGTTCCAATTATGTTGTGGTCTTTTGGTTTAGGAACAAGCTCCCAGACTTTGCATCTCTTGAACTGATTCAGCTCCTCTTGCATTGCCTCAATCCAATGAGGGTCTAGGATGGCTTCTTCAAATTTCTTTGGCTCTACTTGGGATAGAAAACTGGAGAAGAGTACTGAACTTAGATTTCTGCTCCTTGTTTGTACCCCTTGACTTAGATCACCAATAATTTGATTGACTGGATGATCTTTTAGATGTCTACTAGCTGGAGGCAGCCTGGCTTCAGGTTGAACTCCTTCAGCTTCTTTAACTTGCTGCACTCCTTGGTCTTCTTCTGCATCAGGTGCATCTAGTACTCCCCTGGACAACAGCCACTATCATTCACTTGCTGACTTGCAGTAGATCCTTCTTCAATAGTAAGCTTGTCCATCTTCTTAGTCACACATGTGGAGCTGCAAAAACTTCTAGACAATTCATTGTTAATAAGTCTAGCTTCATCAAATACTACATGTACTGACTCTTCTACAACTTGAGTAGTCAAGTTGTAGACCCTATAAGCCTTACTATTGTTGCTGTACCCAACAAAAATCCCCTCTTGGGATTTGGCAGCAAACTTGGTCAAGTAAGACTTTCCATTGTTAAGTATATAACATTTACAACCAAAGATCCTGAAATAGGATAGATTTGGTTTTCTGCCTTTCACAATCTCATAGGGGGTCTTATTGTGGCTCTTGGTGATAGTATCCCTATTAATTACATGGCATGCAGTGTTTACTGCCTCAGCCCAGAAATATTCTGGGAGAGTTGTGTCACTTAATAGGGTTCTACCAGCCTCAATCAAGGTTCTATTTTTCCTTTCAGCAATGCCATTTTGCTGAGGTGTTCTTGGTGAAGAAAATTCCTGAAATATCCCAAACTCTTCACATAGCTTTGTCATACTATCAGACTGGAATTCAGTACCATGGTCACTTCTTATTTTGACCACTGTACTGTCTAACTCATTCTGAATTTGTTTGACAAAACTATAGAAGATACTAGGTGTTTCAGATTTCTGTCTAAGGAAGAACACCCAGGAAAACCTTGAGTAGTCATCTACAACCACAAATGTGTAGACCTTCCTACCTAGGCTGTGAACTGGCATAGGACCAAAGAGATCCATATGCAAGAGGTATAAACACCTCACAACATCTTTGTTCTCAATGCTATTAAAGGTGGATCTAGTCTGCTTGCCCTTTTGACAAGCTGAGCATATCCCATCTTTAATACACTTAACCTGAGGACCATTCCTCACTAACTCTTTGCTATAGAGTTGACCAATTGTCTTGTAGTTAAGATGGGCTAGTCTCTTGTGCCATTTGACACAATGAGAGACTTTCTCATCAGCTACAAGACACACTGGAGAAACATTGTTCTCACACATAATGTCTAGGCAATAGACATTTCTCTTCCTATAACCAGTCAAAATGATCTCTTGATCATTTGACCTCCTGATATGACAACCATCTTTGACAAATGAGATGTCATATCCTAAATCACTCAGTTGACTTATACTAATGAGGTTGTGTTTCAAACCTTTAACATAAGCCACTTGAGTAATTGTTATAAGGTTGCTAGAAATGTTACCAAAACCCTTGATGATTCCTTTTTCAGAACCACCAAAGGTGACTTTAGGACCATCCTTGATTGGTGTGTAGTCCTTTAGCAATCCCCTAGTTCCAGTCATGTGCCTGGAACATCCACTGTCCAAGTACCATATTGGGGCATGACCACTTGGACTCACCTGCAAAACAGATTAGTTAACCTTAGAACCCAAAGAATTCTTGGGTCCTTGGTGCTGGTTAGTTTGCCTCTTAACAAAACTACCTATAGCTTTTCTAACAGGTAGATTGCTACTCACTTTGGCACTAGAATTGTGCCAACAGTCTATGGAAAAGTGGCCAACCTTGCCACAACACCAGCACTCAAATCTGTTGTACCTTTGCTTAGGTACAACCCTGGCTGTTTTATCTACAGCAGGCTTGTTGAGTACTGAGGCTTTGCCCTTAGACTTGGACTTTACAGTCCTAGCAGGTTTTGTAAACCCTAATCCAGTTTTACCCTTTTGATGTACAAATTCATCTATCAAAGGTAGAACAGACTTTGGTTTAGAAAACCTTGCAACTATATCTCTCTCCTTCTGAAGACTAATCTCCAGATTTCTGATTTGATCATTCTTAAATGTTATAGTCCCCATCTGAATAACAGTTATGTTCTTCAGCCTGGCTATTTCATTTAGTTTTTGATCAATCAACTTTTCAAAATCTGTTGCAGCCACTTTGAGATTAACAATCTCCTTAGCCTGACTCTTGGTCAAGGATTTGCTTTTCTTCAAAGCTTGCAACACTACTCTATATTCATCAATCAATTGATGAAAATCACCTTCAGATTCAGATTCACTCTCATCACTTGATGCTGATGAATCTGATTCTGATCCAGCACTAGAATTTGAACTATCAGAACAATTTAGTACCTGACTTGGTCCAGGCTGATCCTGGATTTTATCTCCTTCTGAAAAGGCCATCAGTCCCTGACACTGATTGTCCTCTTGCTCATATATAGAGTTCATTAACTGGATGAACTCCTCTTCCTCTTCTTCAGCAAACAGTCCAATGTAAGCTTCAGCTTCTGACTCAGTTTCTGAAGAAGACATATCTGACAGACTTTTGTCCTTTTTAGCAACAAAGGACCTTTCCTTCTTGCCCTTGATTTGAGTCTTCTTCTTATCTGTTGACTCTCTCCTCTTCTCTGGACAGTCAGCAACAACATGTCCTTGTTTGTTACAACAATAACAAACTATCCTTGAAGATGAAGTTCTATTTGACTTGGGCTTTCTCCTGTCATTCTTTGATGACTTCTGTGAAGTGGATGGCTTAGTCCTCCACTGTTTCTTCTTTAGGAACTTCTGAAAATGTCTTGTGAAAGCTGCAAAGTCCTCATCACTCTCACTGTTTTCAGAATTCTTGCTTTCTGACTCATCTGACTCAGTCTCAGCAGCTTTTGGGGGTGCAGATGGAGACTTACTTTTATATTTCTTGGTGGCTTCTGTCTTGAATGCCACTGCTCTTTCTTTATGCTCAATTCTGGTAGTCTTCTCCTCTTCTTTCCTTACCATTAGCTGTATTTCATAGGATAACAACTTTCCAAACAATGTTGGAGGAGGAATATCTGCTAACTTGGCCATTTCCCTTATGACACAGATCTTGGTGTCCCAGTCCTTTGTTAGGGACCTCAAGAACTTATCATTCAGCTCATAATTGCTGAATTCTCTTCCATAGGACATCAACTCATTGACAATCCTATAAAATTTCTTGTAGCATTCTGTTATACTATCAGACCTGCCTTGCCTGAAACTTTCATACTCCTGATTTAGTAAAGACTTTCTGTCCTGTCTAACTTTTTCTGAACCCTCCATGTACACTATTAGAGTATCCCACATCTCCTTTGATGTTTTACAGTGTATCAAGTTCTGAAATGTAGCATCATCTATTGCACTTACAATGATATTCTGAGCCCTTTTGTCCATTGTAGCCAGAATAATCTCATCCTTGGTCATTTCAGAATAGTCTTTTGGTGTTCTCTGATTTGCATCTAACACAGATACTTTCATTGGCACATATGACCCTTCTTTAACTGTGATATAGATTCTAGGGTCAGAGGCTTCCATAAATAGTCTAACCCTTTCTTTCCAGATGCCAAAAATCTCCTTTCTACATATTGGCAACTTCATGGATCCAAGTTCTTTGTGATTCTCTGTTGAACCCATTTTCTTGATTTTCTTGATTCTTCACTTGATTAAACTGAATCTGCCAACAGGATCTACTCAAACAGTTATGTCCTTTTTGAGTAACCTGGCTCTGAAACCACTTGAAAGAAATTGTACCTAATCACCTAGAGGGGGGGGGGGGTGAATAGGTGACTTAATCTTTTTAAACTTTTAGGCAGATTATATCACAGATTTCACAGAACTATAAACAGCATACACAGCATCAATCACATACACAGAGTACACACAGTTTTATAGTGGTTCCCCAAGGTTTGGGTACATCCACTTTCCCCCTTCGCCTATCTAGTAGTGTACTAGATTCGGCCAAACTCCTCCACTATTCCTCAGATCCTCAGATCTTACACTCAGAACCCCAACCAGGTTCCTACAGCTCAGAGTGATCCCACTCCTACAACTCAGGCTCAACAGCCCTACCACTCAGTCTTCACAAAGACCTACACTCAGCCACAAGGCCTACACTCAGAGAAATGAATCTCCTACACTCAGGCACACAGACCCTACCACTCAGCCTTTATAATTTCAGGCTTACAACTCAGATCCCTAAGGATCCTACAAGAAATTGAAAATACAATGTATATAACCTCAACTCAGAATAAGAGAGAAGAGTTGACAGGTTTCTTGATGAGTTCTTGGAAGAACTCTGCTGAGATCAACCTCACTTGGCTTTCTTCAAAGCTTCTTGAATGTAGAACACAATAGGGTTGAGTCTCTCTGCAGCTGATCTTCAATCACTGCTAACTTAAGTTTCAGATCTCAATCTGAAACCTTCTTCACAGCCTGGTTCAACAGCTGTCTTCTTGGAAGGAGCTCTCTCTCTCCAACTACTTAGATCTTCACTTGAATTGATTCTTCAATGAATTGCTTGATCTACTCTCTTCAATCATCAAAATCATCATCTTCTGTTGACAGAATAAGCCTTTATATAGGCCTTCTTCATGGTGACCGGCTGATCCGGTTTCTAACAGCTTTCTGACATCTCTGACAGTTGCAGTAGACCGGCTGGAATGACAGCTGTCATGTCATCCAGTCACTTCTTGAAATATCTGTAACTGTCTGAAAGTGTCGAGACAGTCAGTCTTTAAGTGTCGACACTTATAGACTAAGTGTCGACAGTAGCCTTCAAGGTGTCGACACAACTCCTTGTGTTGTAGAATTTACTTCTCGACACAGCTTCTTCAATATGTGTCGACACTGATATTGTGTGTCGACACAACTCCTTGTTCTTCAGTAGTTAGTTGAATTCTGCTAAGTGTCGACACAACTCCTTTGTGTCGACACATCTTCTTGTGTTGAACTTGTTCAGTGTCGACACATCTTCTTGGTGTCGACACATGCCTTCTGTGTTGATACTTGCTGAGTGTCGACACAGCTCCTTGTGTCGACACATTCTTCTTTTGTTGAAACTTTTGCTGAGTGTCGACACATCTCCTTTGTGTCGACACTTGTACTTAGAATTTGTTGAACTTTGCTGAGTGTCGACACAGCCTCCTAGTGTCGACACTTTCTTCATGTGTTGAGTCTTCTACTGTGTGTCGACACATTCTTCATTATGTCGACACTTGTACTTAGACTCTGTTGAATTTGCTGAGTGTCGACACAGCCTCCAAGTGTCGACACTTTCTGATGTCGACAAAGTTCCGCTGGGTGTCGACACTGCTTCTAAGTGTCGACACTGCTTCACTGGACATTTCTTCATTGAGTGTCGACACATCCTGTATGTGTCGACACTTTCCTTCTGGTGTCGACTCTGCATCCCTGGTGTCGACACAATTACTCCAAGTGTCGACACTGCTTCTCTGGGTGTCGACACAAGTCTTCTTAAGTGTCGACACTTTCCTTCTGGGTGTCGACACATGGACTTAGAAACTTTTCAGCTTTCCCTGCAAATACTTAACCTGCACAACTAAACTCAAAACACATCAAATACATTTTGATGTATATCATTGAGTAGGGTGAGACTTCTTCAAATCAGGTACATTTATTCCAATGTACCCAACAGAACCAACTCAGACCCCTCAAACATGAAATCCATTCCCTTTGGAGCCATTGATTTGCTGAGTTTCTGAAGAGTTGAGGAGCTTTCGTCGCAGGGAGATAGTAGTTCACAAAGGGCTATGATCAGTGCTTCTTATTCTAAGCACACTTAGGTCTATTTATACTTACCTCTAAGTAGAGAATATGGAGAGGCGCGTACCTTTGTTATGATCACAAAATGATCAACGGTTGTGATTAATCTCGATAGTTAGCCGCAAATAGACGATCCTGGGAGTATGCGTTGAGTGGAATCGACTCACCCAACGCTCTCGACGCTTGTAGTTATCTCGACGCACTCGACTCCTGAGTACTTAGACTCAACGCACTCGACGCCTGACTTATCTCAGCGCACTTGACGTATGGACACTTAGTCCATTTCTTCTTTGTTATCCTGCAAAGATTAACACTACCTACAACAGGAATATATGAATTATTACTGAAGCTAGACTAAGTTCAATATACCCATTTCAAATTTGAATGCGTTGCACTTGGCTTCATCTAGTGACTTAGTGAAGATATCAACTATTTGCTTGTCTGTAGGGATAAATTCAAGACTGATGTCTTCACATTCCACATGCTCTCTAATGAAGTGATACATAACCTCTATGTGCTTAGTCCTACTGTGAGACACATGATTCCTCGTAATAGAGATTGTACTAGTAGAATCACAAAACATAGGAGTTCTACTTATCTTAAGATTATAGTCCTGGAGCTGATGCTGGATCCAAAGCAGTTGTGCACAACAATTTCCAGCAGATATGTATTCTGACTCTACAGTTGAGATTGCAATACTGGTTTGCTTCTTGCTGCTCCAAGACACAAGTCTTCTTCCCAGAAATGGACAGGAGCCTGATGTGGTTTTCCTATCTTCTCTGCAGTCTACAAAGTCTGCATCTGAATACCCTGTTTGTTCAAAATCACTATTCCTAAGGTACCATAGGCTAAGATTAGGTATGCCCTTCAGATATCTCAAAATTCTCTTAGCTGCAGAATAGTGAAACTCCTTAGGGCAAACCTGGTATATAGCACAGACACATGTAGCATACATGATGTCTGACCTACTAGTAGTAAGATAGAGGTGGGAGGAAACTATGCCTCTATACAAGGTTTCATCAACAGGTTTTCCTGTCTTATCCTTGTTTATTGACACACTTGACCCCATGTGAGTTTTCATTATGGAGGCACTCTCTATTCCAAATTTTCTTATTAACTCCTTAAAGAACTTACACTGAGAAATGGATAATCCATCCTCAGATTGCCTTACTTGGAGGCCCAAGAAGTACTTGAGCTCACCCAAACTGCTCATTTCAAATTTCCCATGCATAAGATTAGCAAACTTCTTCCAGAGGTTATCATCAATAGACCAAAAGATTATGTCATCTACATAAATCTGGACAAGGATTATCTTGCCCTTGACTTCCCTTAGGAATAGTGTCTTGTCTATCTTTCCTCTTGAGAATTTGTTCTCAATGAGAAAGCTAGACATGGTCTCATACCATGCCCTAGGAGCTTGCTTCAACCCATACAACGCTTTCCTAAACTTATAAACATAATCAGGTGAGTTAGAATTGACAAAACCTGAGGGTTGCTTAACATAGACCTCTTCACTTTGGTCATCATTGAGGAAAACTAACTTGACATCCATTTGGTAGACCTTAAATTCCTTGTGAACATCATATGCAAGGAATAATCTAATGTCTTCCAATCTAGCTACTGGAGAAAATATTTGATCAAAATCAATACCTTCTTGTCTATATTCGTTGGCTACCATTCTAGCTTTATTCTTTACTATAACACCATTTTCATCAAGCTTATTCTTGTAGATCCACTTGGTTTCAATGATGTTATGTCCTTGTGGTATGAGAACTAGTTTTCAGACCTTGCATCTCTTGAACTGGTTTAGTTCCTCTTACATAACCACAATTTAAAATGGATCAATGTTAGCATCTTCAAACCTTTTAGGTTCTACCTGAGACAGGAAGCCGGAGTACATTGCCATGTTCAGACTTCTGCTCCTTGTTGTAACCCCTTGGCTAGCATCTCCAATTATCTGATCTCTGGGATGATCCCTCAAGTGCCTGATTGCTGGTGCCATTCTTACTTCAACATCAAGAATTTCATTGGCTGGATATTGCTGATCTTCATCCATATCAGGTGCACTTTGATCTGTTTCTGGAATTCATACTCCATCATCTTCTTCTAGGGTAGTTGAAGAACTGTCCTTGATGGTTAGTTTATCAATCTTTATCTCTACACCTGTAGATCTGGAGGAGCTGGGCAGCTCACCGTTATTCATTGATGATTCATCAAAACTACATTAACAGACACTTCTACAACTTGATTTTTCAAGTTGTAGATCCTATAAGCTTTGTTATTATTGTTGTATCCAACAAATATCCATTTATAGGACTTGACAACAAACTTGGTCAAGTATGACTTCCCATTATTAAGCATAAAACATTTACTGCCAATGATCCTGAGATAGGTTAGATTAGGTTTTCAGCCCTTCATAATCTTATATGGAGTCTTCTTCTGGTATTTGTTGATAGAGGCCCTATTTAAGACATAACACGCTGTTTTCACTACCTTAGCCCAAAAATATTGTGGAGAGAAGTGTCACTGAGAAGGGTCCTGCCAGCCTCTATGAGAGTTCTATTTTTCCTCTCAGCTATCCCATTTTGCTGGGGAGTTCTAGGTGAAGAAAATTCTTGGTGAATCCCTTGATCTTCACAGAACTTTGTCATGCCTTCAGACTGAAATTCCGTACCATGGTCACTTCTGATTTTGACTACAGAGCTGCCTTTTTCATTTTGAACTTGCCTAACAAAGGTCACAAAAGTGTCAAGGGTTTCTGACTTTTCTTCAAGAAGAACACCCAAGCAAACTTGGAGAAATCATCTATTACAAGTGTGTAGACTTTTCTAGCTTGACTGTGAACTGTCATAGGACCAAACAGTCCATATGTAGGAGGTACAAACACCTCACTGAATCTTTGGCTCCAATGCTCTTAAAGTATGCTTTTGTCTGCTTGCCTTTTTGACATGCAGAGCAAAAGCCCTCCTTGGTGCATTTGATGTTGGGACCATTTCTGATTATCTCTTCACTAAAGAGATTGCTAATGGACTTATAGTTCAAGTGGGCTAGTCTCTCGTGTCATTGCACACAATATGAGACTTTCTCATTAGCAACTAGACACACAGGGGTGTTAGAACTTAAACAGACAAGGTTTAAACGGTAAATATTCTCACTCTTAGTGCCTGTCAACATGACCTCTTGGTAACTTGACCTTTTGATCAAACACTCATCCTTGTGGAAAACAATGACATAGCCAAAATCACAGAGTTGGCTTATGCTTATCAGGTTGTGTTGCAACCCTTTCACATAATCCAGTTTTATTATTGTGACTATCTCATTGGTGATCATACCATAGCCCTTGATGACCCCTTTATCATAGCCTCCAAACATTACCTTAGGCCCATTCTTGACTGGAGTGTATTCCTTTAAATAGCTTCTTGTTCTAGTCGTGTGCCTGGAACATCCACTATCCAAGTACCAAATTGGTCTATGGGTACTTGGACCATCCTGCAACCATAATTCCGTTTACCTTAGGACCCCAAAAGGGTTTGGGTCCTAGGTTCTTGTTAGTCTGAAAATTTTCATGTCTGCCTGCAGCATTTCTGACACGTAGACTTGCCCTAGCACTAGACACATTTGAGTTGTGCCAACAATCTATAGAAAAATGACCCACTTTGCCACAACACCAATACACATGAATATTGTATCTCCTTTTTTGAATAGCTCTTGTAGACAAGCTGACAGCAACTGACTATTCATAATGGAGAGCAACAACCCTCTTCATGTTTCTTTCAGCAAGGATCTGATTGAAAGTGAGTCTTCCAATAGAAGTACTTGGCTTACTGTGAATGTTACTAGCAACAGTCTTCTTTATAGAATATAAGCTGTTGATTGCATCAGAGATAACCAAGTCAGGCTTGCTGGATGACTTACTTTTGGTCTAATTTTTTGCTGAAGGAGCTTGACTATTGGCCACTGCAATATTCTTGAGATTGGGGGCTGGTGCACCAAAACAAATGGTCCATGGCGGGCCATCTAAATTTCCTCATGGGAAGCCTTAAAGGCACTCAAACCCATGCCCTTCCTTCCACTATAGCTGTGAACATTTTTGTTCACACTAGTGGATCTACCATTCAATCAGTGACCATATATGCTTTTTTGGTCATACCTGTTGGATGGCAACACAACTTTCTCAAAGGAGATAGCATGCTGATTAGAGGTCTTGTCTTTCCTCCTATTCCTTCTTCAAGTGTTCCTCTCAATGTACCCCCAGTCCCTTCTTATTTGTTTGGGAGATGAAGGTATCAATGAGTGGCAACACTGATTTAGGCTTGTTGTACCGAGCCACTAGCATCATCTCTTTGAGGAGCTCTGTTCAAGATCCATAATGATCTTGTTCTTATGGATGATGGTCCTAATATAGATGATTGAGATAGTCTTCAGCTGGCTGACTTCCCACCTCATCTGGTCAAGTAGGGGTGCTGAGTCAGATAGTAGGGAAGTAGCTAGCTGTAAGGAGACAATAACCTTGACTTGTCTTTTGACAAGCAACTTGCACTTCTTCAGAGCATCTAAAATTAAACCATAATTGTAGATCAATTGATTGGCATCTTCCACAGATTCTGAGTCATCATCATCACTGGATGAAGAAGCCTCAGAATTGGGACTAGTCTCATAATCAGATTCAGAGGAGGAGCTAGACAGAGAGTGTACCTTATCTGGACTAGGTTGATCCTGGCTGGATTCTCCATCTGTCATGGCCATTAGACCATAGCTGTTATTGTCATCTTCATCCACCTCATTGTCACTACCTGAGTGTTTCAGAGGGGCCCTGATACCTATCCTTGCAACAGGATAGTCCGGCCTCATCTTCTTCATCTGCAACAGCAACAAACAGCCCAATGTAGGCTTCTTCCTCTTCTTTAGAATCTGAAGATGTTGAGTCACTCTGACTCCAGCTCTTCTCATTCTTGGCAATGAAGGTCCTTGGATAAGATGCTTCCTTTAAAAATCTGACTCTTTCCTTCCAGATCCTAAAGCTCTCTTTCCTGTAGATTGGAAGCTTCATTGAGCCCAATTCTTTATGGTTCTCTCCTGAACCCATAAAGGCTATACTTAAGCTACTCCTAGAGATCAACTCAGACTTTTAAGTCCTTTTTGAGCAACCTTCCTCTGATACCACTTGAAAAACTTTATTTTCAAGAGTAGCTAAACACCTAGGGGGTGAATTGGTTTTTGTGTCTTCTACTATTTTGTTACTTAGGTGTGTTGTGACTTGTTGTTATATTA
>CM077155.1:126544157-126554157 GCA_039583875.1 Platanthera guangdongensis | reverse complement strand
TCAGGTAATCAGCTCTTTTGATTTTACTTCAGAAGATTTTAAACTTGAATTTAAAGCACTATGTTTAGACCTGCTAAAGTCTGAGAAAGAGATCATCTCTCTCAGAAATCAATTATCTGAACAAAGTGGTTTAAAATCAGAAAACCTCAAACTCTCTCAGGAGTTGGAGAACCATAGGGAACAGATAGCTTCACTGAAGAGTGAACTCTCTGAGGCCAAGAAGCTTGAAGAATCTCTCAATGGGAGAAGCATCAAGCTGATGGACATCACAAGCACAGTGAACTCAAGATTCAACAGTACACTGGGCTTGGGTGCCTCATCCAGCCAACCTATTGTTCTAACAACCCCTATCAAGTTCATTTCTGACAAGGGAAAGGGAGTTGTAGAGGTTGCCAGGAAAAATTCTGATCTGCCTCAGAAACTAAAGTCCAGCAGAAATCGTCGAACGGAGATCGACGATCGCCGAATGAAGATCGACGATCGCCGAACGCAGCTCGACGATCTCAGGACAAATCGTCGAACGCTGATCGACGATCTAAGCCAAGATCGTCGAACGCTGGTCGACGATCCCATATACCTGACCTCAGCCATAGTCGACCGTCGAACGGAGCTCGACGATCTGACCCAAGATCGTCGAACTCAGCTCCAAGATCGTCGAACAGAGGTCAGAGCTCTGGAAATTTTTTCAATGGCAAGTCAAAATTGAATCCTGAGGGTTCTTCATCCCAAACATTTAACCCTTATACTGAATGGATTTTACCTCCAAGGAGATATCATCCTGAAGGATATAAGAGTCAGCCAGGGATGTCTTTCATTTCTGAATTTAAAGGTTATCAACCTAGGCCCAAGGTAAACTGGGTCAAAAACAAGTAAATTGTTTTATGTGCAGGTGAAGACCTATCCAACATCTAACCAGCAATGGTATTTGGATAGTGGGTGCTCAAAGCACATGACAGGGAACAAGGACAACCTCAATTCCTTTAGAGCCAAGCTTGGACCCAAAGTTATCTTTGGTGACTCCAACTTTGGACAAACTAAAGGATATGGAGCAGTCCAGATTGGTTCTGTAACCTTCAAGAAGGTAGCATATGTGGAAGGACTGAAGCACAACCTAATCAGCATCAGTCAGCTATGTGATGAAGGCTACCAGGTGACCTTCAGCAAAACCTTATGCAAAATCAAGTCAGAGGACAACACAACTGTGTTGACAGGTAAAAGGAAAGGTAACATCTACCTAGTAGATTTTCTTTCAACTACTATAGATATCTGTTTATTCAACTCAGTCTGTAGACCAAATGTTTTATGGCATAAGAGACTAGGACACCTAAACCTTAGAACTATTGCTAGGCTATCCAAGGACAACCTTGTTAGAGGACTACCTTCTGGCCCCTACAAGAAGGAAGGACTCTGCAAGGCTTGTCAATTAGGCAAGCAAACTAAAAACAGTTTTAAGTCACTTAATAAGAGTGATTCACCTAGGATATTGTATCTGTTACACATGGATCTATTTGGACCCATCACAGTACAAAGCCTAGGAGGGAAATCCTACACTTTAGTGATTGTAGATGACTTCTCTAGATTCACTTGGGTGTTCTTTCTAAGGAAGAAGTCTGATAACTTTAAGTGTCTGACAGAGTTTCTCAAATGTATAAAGATTGAGTTCAATACTCACATTGCCCTGATCAGAAGTGATCATGGGACAGAGTTTGATTCTCTTCTTATGCAAGAGTTCTGTCAGAGTGAAGGGATCAGACATACTTTCTCAGCTCCTAGAACTCCTCAACAAAATGGGGTAGCTGAAAGGAAAAATAGAACCCTTATTGAATCTGCCACTACATTGTTGTCAGATGCTCATCTACCTCTATCCTTCTGGGCAGAGGCAGTGAACACCTCCAACTATGTGCTGAACAGAAGTCTGATACATAAACTGAAGGGAAAGACTCCCTATGAATTACTCAAAGGGAAGAAACCTAAAGTTGACTATTTCAAAATTTTTGGTTGCATTTGCTATATTCACAATAATGATAAGAAACATCTAGCAAAATTTCAAGCCAAAGCTGATGAAGGAGTGTTTCTGGGATACTCCATGATCAGCAAGGCCTATAGGGTATATAATAAATCATCATTGAAAATTGAGGAATCTGTTCATGTTTCTTTTGATGAAACTAACATGTCTTTCAAGGAGAAGATTTCTTCTACCATAGAACCTTTGCAGGAACACTCTCTAGTTGAAGATATGAACAAGCTACAGGTTGCTCAAGAAGATGAAAGCAGTGAAGATGAAAGCAATGCTCAACATATTGAAGCACAACCTGAAGAGCCAGTTGTTGTACCACAAGAGGAAACAACAACACAGGTTGGTGAACAATCAACACCCCCTGTTGATTTAGTAACATCAAGAGACCATCCAATTACCCAAATAATTGGAGAAATCTCAGCTGGTGTGCAAACCAGAAATCAGGTCAACCAAAACCTGTTGCACACCTGCTTCCTTTCTCAAATTGAACCTCAGTCCATTCAAGATGCAGAGCAAGATCCACACTGGATCATTGCCATGCAAGAGGAGTTGCATCAATTTGAGAGGAACAAAGTATGGGAACTAGTGCCCAAGCCTAAGGATCATTCCATTGTTGGAACAAAATGGGTATTCAGAAACAAACTGGATGATCAAGGAGTAATAATAAGGAACAAGGCAAGGCTAGTTGCCCAAGGATATTCTCAAGAAGAAGGAATTGACTACGACCAGACTTTTGCACCTGTTGCAAGATTGGAAGCCATCAGAATTTTTCTAGCTTATGCAGCTCACAAAGGCTTCAAGGTTTATCAGATGGATGTCAAGAGTGCCTTCTTAAATGGAGACATCAAAGAGGAAGTCTATGTCAGACAACCTCCAGGTTTTATCTCTCCAACTCATCCTGATTTGTTTTTAGATTAAATAAAGCATTATATGGTCTCAAGCAAGCTCCTAGAGCATGGTATGAGACCCTAGCATGCTTTCTTTTGGAAAATGGTTTTATAAGGGGTAGAGTAGACCAAACTCTTTTTATTAGAACCCATAAGTCCCATACCCTACTAGTACAAATTTATGTAGACGATATCATTTTTGGTTCTACTGACTCAAAATTGTGCAGAAGGTTTTCTAACCTAATGCATTCTAAATTTGAGATGAGTAGCATGGGTGAGCTATCCTTCTTCCTAGGATTGCAAGTCAAACAACATGCTGAAGGCATCTTTATTTCTCAAACCAAATATGCTAATGAGCTGGTTAAGAAATTTGGCATGTCTGAGGCATCTTGTATGAAAACACCCATGCCTACCAATGCTGTATTGGATGCTGATGAACATGGGAAACCTGTTGATCAGACAACATATAGAGCAATGATTGGCTCTTTACTGTATCTTACAGCTAGTAGACCAGATATAATGTTTGCTACATGTATATGTGCTAGATTCCAAGTTAGCCCTAGAGAGTCACACCTCACATTAGTAAAGAGGATTCTTAGGTATGTTAAAAGTTGTCCAAATCTAGGTCTCTGGTATCCAAAAGATTCAGCATTTGAGTTAACTGGATTCTCTGATGCTGATTATGCTGGATGCAGAATTGACAGGAAAAGCACCAGTGGAACTTGTCAGTTCCTTGGTGATAGACTTGTCTCTTGGTTTTGCAAGAAACAAACATCTGTGTCAACTTCAACTGCTGAAGCTGAATATATGGCTGCAGGCAGTTGTTGTTCACAAATACTGTGGATTCAAAACCAACTCCTAGACTATGGTTACAACTTAGAAAAGTCAAAAATCTTTTGTGACAATACAAGTGCTATCTCCATAGCTCAAAATCCAGTCCTCCATAGTAGGACAAAACACATAGAGATTAGGCATCACTTCTTAAGGGACAATGTTGAAAAGAATAAAATTGAACTGCAATATATCCCAACTGATTTACAAAGGGGAGATATTTTCACCAAGCCTTTGGATGAAAAGAAACATACTTTCTTCCTAAATCAGTTAGGAATGTTAGATGGAGGAAGTCTTAAATAATATCCAAGATTTTGAAAGCTAAAAATGGACCAAGACTAGGCAAAATTCTGATTTTCCTTAGTGTCTAGAATTTTCTGATCTCTGAACTGCGCTCGACGATTTTCCCAAAGATCGTCGAACGGAGTTCGACGATTTCCTGAATCGTCGAACTGAGTTCAGCGCTCCTTTGATAGTATAGACTCTCTTCTGGTCAACGATCGTCGAACGGCGCTCGACGATTCTGTTCACTGAACGATCGTCGAACGGAGCTCGACGCCTTTCCAGATCGTCGAACGGAGATCGACGATTTTGGAGTCTCTTCAGATTCCTTTAGAAGCCTCGATCGTCGAACTGAGTTCAACGATCTTTCCAATTCTGCGTCGAACCCTAATATAAAACTCATTTTTCGCCGTCGTTCTCTCTTGCGCTTTCAATTTCTCTGCAAGAATTTTCTTCCCTCCAAACAGTTCTACACTTGGTCGTTTTGTCTGTTGATTTTTGCAGGTACAATGGCCGTTTCAGTTGCTGTGCTAGCCGCCATGAAATTTGACGCAGGTTTTGACATTGATTTGGACTCCTTCAACACAACTGATCAAGTCTTCCAGGACATTCTCAATTTATTCAAAGATCAGCAACTATCTGCCCTCATGACAACCAGAATCAAACTTGCCTCTGATGAAATCAAAGAATGGGTATATACAGCACACAACCTTGACAACAACACCATTGTTGGCTCTATTGGTGGCACCCAGGTACCTCTGACCCCAACAGTCTTGACAGAGGTTTTTGGTTTAAGGAATGGTGAAGACTCTGCTGAACTCTCTGGAGAAGAATTCTCTGATATTCTTGCCAGGATGGGCCATCCTGAGGGGAACCCTAGCAAGCTGTTTAAGAGGAACCTGTCAGTGGAATACAGGTTTCTGGCAGATGTTGTAGGCAAGGTTCTGTTGGCCAAACATTCTGCCCATGACACCATCTCCAGATATCAGCTCTGCCTCATGGGAGCTCTGGTAGATAGAAAAAGCTTGAACTGGGGAGAAATCTTTTTTGATCTGCTGAAGAAAAAGATAAACAAAACATTTGTGAATTATGGAAGAATTCTGGGAATCTTCCTTCAGGCTAAGTGCCCTACCCTGCTAGTCTCCTCTGGAGTGCACATCAATGCCTCCAAGAGACTCACCTGTGCCCTATTTGGGAAATGGGACAGGCAAATCATCAAGCCCAGCAGGCCCTCTTCATCAGCATCTGCCCCTTCAGGCACCAGGACTCTAAGAGTCACTCCACCCCAGGTCTCTGCCCCTGCAGAGGACCTGCCTGCTGCTAGTGCTGCTTCTCCTCCTCCTCCAAGCTCAACCCTACCTCCAGCTCCATCCACCACTCCAGCCTCATCCCCCATTACAATCTCCAGCCCATCTCCAACCTCTCTTCCATCTCCAGCAACCATCTCATCTCCACCAGCAGACCACTTCCATCCCCTATTCTCTTATCCCCCACCAGATGTCACCTCATCCCCATCCCTTCCATCCTTCACACTTCTGGATGAATCCTACATGGATGATTCCCCCTTCTCTCCTCCAGATTTACCATCCTCTTCCACATCTTTCCAAGACCTTCTCCACCATATTATTGCCCAACCCACATTCACTCCATCCATCTCCATCCCATTATCCTCTATCTCCACCATCCCCTCTCCTGAGCCATTCATTCCACCCTTCAGCCCTCCTCCTCCAGCTCCATCAGCCATCCCTGTACCCTCTACCTCTGCTCCTGCTCTTGAGCATGTAGATCTCCCAGCCCTTGCTGACCAGTTGTATGAGCTCCTTGCACCCAGGCTCTCTCTTCTCATGGAGGCCTCTTTAGCTCCTCTACAACAGTCAGTGGCAGCTCTCTCTGCCAGGCTGTCCTCCTTCCTTCCTCCTCTAGCAGCCCCACCAGCAGTGTGCCTTGATGCAGAGGTATCTGCATCCAGGCAGGGGGAGATGCCTTATGAAGCCAGCCTTTATGCTGCTGCTGCTGCTTCTGCCCCTGCATTGTTTCTGCTGCTGTTTCTGTGTCTGCTTCTACTGCTGCTGCTGCTCCAGTCCTAGCAATAGACCTAAGGTCTTTGCTATCTATATTTGATACTGCATACTACTGCTGCCTCCCAGAGCCCAATGCTGTCCAGCCCTCTGAAGATCTGTCCAAGGCTCTGGTGCCCTTCTCATGCTGTGACCCTAGTATCATTTCTGCTTTTATTCATTTAGTGACTGCTGCTTCTGATGATGTTACTGCTGCTGCTGCTTCTGACATTGCTTTTGCTGCTGAAGAAGATATTGTTCCAACTGCTGCTAATGAGCCCATTCCCCAGGATTTTCTGTTGACAGAGGCTGTTGATTTTGAGCCTGCTGAAGTTGTTGTTTCTGAAGTTGCTGATGTCTCTTCTGCAGTTACTAGTGCTGTTACTGAAGTTGTTTCTGTTGCTCCATATGCTGTTGAACCTATTGTTATATCTGCTGCTTCTGTTGCTCCTTCTGCTTCTGTATCTTCTGCCCCATCAGCTGTTGCTCAACTGAAAGAAAATTTGATGAAAAAGATTGATGCTTTATATGATGCACAGAGTTCTGAATCTGAGGATTATAACACTGCTTCTGATGACTCATCTGCCACAATTGCAAAGAAAAGAAAAGCAAGAAGTAAGGCATTGAAGAGAGTTCCTCCTGCCAAAGTTAGAGATGATAATGATGTTCCCTACTATATTCTGCACAACTGCCCAATCACTGAGCATTGGATGCAGTTCTCTAAGAACCAGCTAAAGGCTATGAAAAAGAAGAGGAAGTATGAAAAAGATTCCACTCAGTTCAAGCACCCTCATCCTCCTCCACCACCTCCACCTGATGCAGGTGCAGGTGGCAGCTCTGCAAGTTCAGGCCCTATTAGAAGCCAGGCTCCCTACCAACCTCATGCTAGAACTTATCAAAGGGAAAGCCAGTCTAGGGGCTCTTACTCTAGAAGGGGAGGATATAGGGGAAACCAAAGAGAGACTCAGGTTTACTTCAAAGGACATTCCAGGCAGCACCCTTACTCTAGGGGAGGACATGTCTCTTCTGATACATCTTCAGGTCCATTCCCCTATAAGCTCAAAGATACTGTGACTGCCAGGACTCCTCAAGATACATCTTCCAACAGGTATGAGCCACCTGTTCCATTTGAGGACCCTGAGAAGAATCCTATGGCTTGGACTGCTAGAATGAAAGAGCTGGCTGCTTTAGATCAAATCAAGAAAGCCAAAGAGAAAGGCCTAGACACTTCCAACATCTCCACAATGTCAGAACAAAGACAAAAAGAACTAGAAAGATATGCTTCCAGCAAATTTTTTGATGCAGACAGGTACATGGAATTGCATCCAGCTGCAGTGGTTCCCAGGACATCAAAGCAAATTTATTTGGGTGCAGCTGATGATACCAGATCCAAACAACAAGCTTTAGATCCTAACAGAGAAATTAAAATGGTAAAAGGCAAAGAAAAGGAATAACTCTGTAAGGTGATAACTCTTGGTTTTTCTGACTGCCTTCTGGATAACATATATATATATCTCTGTGATGGTTCTGCTCTGTGTCTTGTTATTGTTGTTTTTATGTTTTTCTGACTGTATGATGTTGTTTGTTTTTCAAAGTCTGTAAATAGTTTTCCTAACCCAAATAGGGGGAGATTGTTGGAACACCCTATTACTAATTTGGGTCAGGATCACTATGTCTCTAAGAATCTGTGTTTTGACCTTCTGTATAGCTTAATAGGTCAATTAGAATTGAGTCTAAGGGTTAGAAGGCTAGGATTGGAAGCTGCCCTGAAGACCCAAGTTTTTCTGGAGACCAAGTCCAAATCGTCGAGCTCAGCACGACGTTTCGTCGAACTCCGGTCGACGATCGTCTAGCTCAACTATTGACAGATCGTCGAGCTCCATTCGACGATCGCTGAGCTCAACTTCTCAATATCGTCGAGCTCTGGTCGACGATCGCTGAGCTCAGGTCGACGACTTTGACTCTGCACTGGATCCTTATCTCTGAGCTCAGTTCGACGATCTTTGAGCTCAGATCGACGATTTCTTTGCTGCTTGCATTTTCCAATTCGCTGAGCTCAGCTCGACGATAGCAGAGCTCAGTTCGACGATTTCAGTTATCTTTCAGAATTCAAATTCAAATCAGATAGAAGTTATTCTGCATTTAATTCAGAAGATCTGCCAGCCATTTTCATTTACTTCTGGAGCAAGTTTCAAGGGATTTTTCAAGGAACAAATCAGTGGACTTTCCTTCAGAACATATTATGCAATTAAGGCTGTAATCAATGCAGACCAACGGCTATCTTTGACAGAGTAATTTTCTATTCAGACACAGAGAATAATTGATAGAATGTTTTTGAATGAAATAGAGAAGAGAAGAAATACAGAGATTGACAAGTAGAGCACACACAACTCAATACACAGAGACTCTCTCAATCTTCTGTCAACAAGAATTCTGAAGAACACTCATTAGAGAGATCAAGCTTTCAACATTCTTCAGATCTCTTCAGCTCTCAAGTGTTCAAGGCCAACATCATTTCAAGACTCCAGACAATCAACATTTCAGCTTGCTGAAATCATCTTTTGCTGGAGATCTATCTTTGAAGGCCTATCACCCTCAGCAAAGCTCATCTTCCTGAAGATTTCAAGGACTCAGGGGGAGCTTTGGCAACATCACTGAATCCACATAGTCTTCTCAGTTGCTTGAGAAAGAGAAGACTGCCATCACTCTCTCACCCCCATTCTGTAAAGGGTTTTTCAAACTCCCTTCAAAAGTTTGAATCTGGTTTTTGAGCACCTTGTCAAAAGCTCATTGGTGGCAAGACACCTGATTAAAAAATCTGATTTGGTTTTTGAGCACCTTATCAAAAGCTCATTGGTGCCCAGGACACCTGATCAACTCATCCTGCAGTGGATTCCTACCTAGGGTGGTAGAAGAGTGGATGTACCCAAGTTGGGGAACCACTATATTTCCTTGTGTCATCTGGTTCTGCATGTTTTCTTTTTGTTTCTGGCCTAGATTTTTTTGTGCTTAATTTCTGCATAGCTTAGTTTGATTTCTGCTTCCCTGCTCACACTCATTACAACACTTGTTGTAAAGCTTTGCAAAAGTTTTTATTTGTGTTTTAAAAAGCACCATATACTCTATTCACCCCCCCTTTAGAGTATATCAGATCTAGTTTGCCCTTTCACAGCTGCCGTCCGATCTAACTTAACAAATCAACTCCAGCTTTTCATATTTTCGTAGGTATCCTAAACCTAGGATTAGGATGTGTCCTAAACCTATAAATTTGATAGGCTCTTACCTTAGGGTATGAAATTACTAATTTATCCCTTTAAATTTGAAAAAAATCTCTGCTTCATGGCCATAGGAATGATCTAACCGCTTACCAAGCCTACCTGCTAAAAGCCCAGACAATCAAAGCAGCCCGTAAGCCGACTGACACGCAAACAAGCCCGCAACTTCAAGGAAAAAACGGCCAGGCCGCCAGCCGCAAGCCCGCCAACCGGCAAGGCCCCATCTTGCTGATTTCAAACACTACTCACGGAAAGCTATATTTATACCCATAAATTCCGATTTGTTTGGCAATGTGGGACTAAAACAGTGCACACGCCTATTTTTTAAAACAGTGCGGGCAAGCTTGCGTGCGGGTGTACGGGCAGGGCATTTTGAGGATCAAGACGACTTCAAATCAAAAAGTGATCAACATGAAAGTTGTTCGTCTCGGCGAGACGAACAACTTTCATGTTGATCATTTATCGATTTGAAGCCGTCTTGCCCCTTGATTTGGGCCCCGAAATCTGGGGCGGCGTGACTGCTACAGTAGCGATCTCGCCGCCTTAGATTTCGGGGCCCAAATCGAGGGTCAAGACGGCTCCAAATCGAAAAGTGATAAACATGAAAGGTGTTCGTCTCGGCGCGACGAACAACTTTCATGGTGATAACGT
>CM077155.1:126536657-126539157 GCA_039583875.1 Platanthera guangdongensis | reverse complement strand
AAGATGTCTTCGTCCACCTTTGTCGACGAGAATCCCAGGCTTATCCCGAACATACCCTATGAAATTTCCCAGCTGATCATTGAGAGGGTTCCTAAGATTCACTACTTGAAGATGAAGTTGGTTTCGAGGGCGTGGAAATATGGCCTGAAACCAATCTAGGGTTATCCTCATCCTAGGTATAACAATAAATTACATATGGTGATTTCTATATTCTTTTTCATGAGTGGAAATTTTGATATTTTTAGGCATCGTTCTCTGCTGCTGTCCTTCATTGATGGAGTTCTGAACATAGAAATAGTTATATTTCTATGGAGGATTTATTATATTTTGTAGCCATATGTCTGTTAGTAGGAGTGTAGAACTAGAGAGGCATAAAACTGGGGCATAATACCATGCAAATCCGTAGTTCAAACCCCCTTTTCACCCGAATATCTAATCCTTGGCGATTTGTGCAGTTATAAAGAGGTTTTGCACTCATTTTTGGGTTTGTTGGTTAATAATAAGGGAAACATATTCTCTACTTTACCCCCTCAATGAGACTTATACGTATGAATTTTGACTGTAACTTCCTTCTTTGCAGAGGTTTTGGCATGTCAACTCCTCATTGACAACTTCGTGGAACAGTGAGTTCTCGCCAAAAAAATAAAAAATTAGTGAAAATAGAAGCAGTTTACCATTTTAGATAATTCCAAAATTCATTTCTTATAGGTATTTGTCTGAACTTGAGCAGTGACCTTTATTTGATAATGGATGTCAAAACTTTGATTCATGCTAATATATTCCTTTATTTTTTATACCTAATTGAATATTGTCTCTAAAGGAGGTTATGATAGCTATGAGCACAACCTATAACAATGATTACACATTTTGGTGCATACCCAAATCAACAACTTGCTCTTATTAAAGGGAAACTTGATCATAAGGATCAACACTAAGCCTCCGTTTGGTGGGACTTATTTTCACAGGTCAGATTCCAATACACCTGGAGTTTCAAATGTTTATTATGCTCATTAATTGTCACTATAGTTTATGTGCAAGCGCCATCAAGCAGGAAATTGGGATTCATATACGTTAAATGCATATATAGAGTTTGTGCTCCCGTAAAAAGTTTTACTCAAATCTCATGCAATTGCTTCATTCTTTTATTACTGGATTTTGCTCCGTACGTTGCATGATTATTTACATGTCTATATTCCCAATGTTTGATTTTGTTTCCATGGTTCTCTGAAAACCAAATTTATACGTGCTGTTCTCTTTTCAACTTCACTGCTAATGGAACATACAAATTAGTTTTAAAAACATAATGCACAACTGAAACCTATTATAATGACCTTTAATTACATGCAATTAATTTTGGTTCATGTTCTGAATGTCAAAAAATATCACCAGTTTCATATTTTGTTTCTTAGGGTTATTTGTTTTCCTGGCTGATATAATTATTGCATTCTGCTGTCATTTCTTATTTTTCATGTTCAAAAGGTATGCGTACTCATCTTCCTCCGTCAACTTCTAATTTAAGTACATCAACTATACACAAATTTAATTCTATATATGCAGGAACATGATGAATCCTAATGGTTAATATCAGCTTTCTTAGACTGCCATTGTACAGAGAAAATGACAGTAAATTTAGGTATAAAAATAGTCATACTTCTCTTCATTGATATTATCCGTATTCCTTCAGCTCTTCTTCGTGTTGGGATAAGTTCTTGACCTCTCCTTTGTGATGATAACCTTCCAGCCTCAGTTGACTCCTCAACGAAGCCTAGACGTCTCCCATGCCATCGTTGCTGGATGAGTGGACGCTTCCTCAACGCATTCCGGTGGCTGGACCTGCTGGAAAATGGCTCTCTAATTAGCCTTTTTTCTGCTACAATTGTTATGCTCGGTTTATATCCATTTCAGAGTGTCCTAAAGCTGTGCAATCTTTCATGTTGGGGCCCTTTTAGTTTTTCCATCTGCTTCTTGCGGCAGCTGTTTGTGATTGTACTCATGTGGGTCTGCCTCTTTTATTTCAATGAACTGAAGATTGTGTGGTAGTTTGTTCCTGATTAGTGGGTTTAAACCCATCAATGAATAAATTTAAGCCGATGAGTATGGATAATCAGGAATATGATAATGTCATTTGGCTCTATTTGGGGAGATGATGGCCATGAGAAACACTTTATTTCGACCGTCACTATTCTCTTTAGGTTGTTTGGATTGAGTAAGAGCTTTTTTAGGTTGTTTGGATTAAATCGTTATTCGTTAAGGATCACCTAACAAACATCATCCACTTGAACATAAAGGTTTATGAAGTTCCTTAGGTAGGCCATCCATGTTCATGACCGTCACCACCAAGCCAACTGGGTCCAAAAGCTTTTTCAAAACAATTGTATACACGACTCCCTCTGCACGTAAACTTAAGCAATTACATAGAGAAGCATTTTCAATAGATGCTCTCTTTCTAAAGCAACTAAATAAATAAAAGTTTATTGACGAATTACGTTCCACAAACACA
>CM077155.1:126486657-126531657 GCA_039583875.1 Platanthera guangdongensis | reverse complement strand
ATAATGGACTGCAAATATTTAATAGAGTGGTTATTATCTGTGAATAACTGCGTAATTATCATAACCATCCTTGAGGCCTATAAATAAGACCACAAACCTTTATTCATTCTTACCTTTTTTCTCCCCTCAGCTTCTCACCCTACGTGCCAGAGCTCTCCCTCGTCTCCTTTGAAGATCTTCGAGAACCTTGAAGAACCTTCGAAAGCCACGTTCTACAACGTGCAAAGTGCTTCACAGACTCTGTTGTCAACACTCTATGCATGTTGCATTTAGCGCTCATAGCAAGCTCATCAATCATCATTTGCCGACAATTAACAAGCACTCTCTGCTCCATCCTCAGAGCAAAAGAAGAAGTCTGACCAAACCACAGGTCGCGTGCTCTCCATCATGGTCAAAGACAAATATTTAGCTCTATTTGCGGTGATCTGTCACCCTTCAGACATCTCTCCCCCCCCAAATTATAACGAGGAGCAGTCTGTCGCCCTCATATTTTCTCCAAAACCTTGAAAGCACCAATAAAAAGTGAAGTTTGGTCGGCACCGAATCAGCGACATGATTTTTCATCCAATTCACGGGTTTTCCATGTAAGAAAACCTTCTTGCCTATTCCCTATTATTTTCGTGACTGTTTTCACGCTCCACCACTCAATAGCTAAGACTGTCCAATTTAAACCAGTCTACCAAAGGCCTCGAGTGACCCGCAATTATTTGGATCCATCTGTGAGAAGGAATTCCCAGTATCCCTGGAAGATCTGGAAGAAAATATACTTTACACAGTGATACTTATGACTAAAGATCATGACGAGAAGAGCTACCTGCGCTTCTAAAAGATTGTCCGATGGGGGCACGCAGATCTGCCTCCCATCCGCTCACTAGTTAACTTGTCATATGCAAAAGGGACCATGCACACATCTCGTGCTACAATAGAAGAACATGCACTCTGGAATGATGAATAGCTAGCAAAGGAAGAAGCACTTCGAGCTTATAGCACTGCCACGGAGAAAGGCAGATCACCCCCGCCTAGTTTACATTCTGCTTCGACTGAGCACTTTGCTCACAAGCTCTATGACCTAGAGAAAGAATTCTCTATTGTGAGTAGCTCATTGCCCCCGGGACGCTCGGCCCAAGGACCAAAAGCTTGTCATTTTCACCGTCGCCCGAGCATGGTAAATATCAGACATATAATTAGAATGCTCGCTCATGAAGAAATTTAAGGCACAGTCGTAGGAAAGTGTGAGTATGACAAGCATCATGCCTCTTTGGGATCCCGACCTTCTATGGCCACTCGCTATTAGCACTAGAGGTCTTAGCACACCCTATTTTGTGTGGCTTTGAGCTCCCCAATATCAAGAATTTCGATGGAACGAATGATCCTCTGATGCATGTTAAGGCACTACATAACTATCATGCACATCTGCAATACATTAGAACAATTTCTATGCCAAGAATTTTTGATCACTTTGAAGGGGCAAGCTCGCACTTAGTTTTACTCCCTAAAGGAAGGAAGGATCAACAAATTTGTGGATTTATCTTTGACTCTTTATCAACCTATTCATCATCAAAACTAACAGAATAATTGCTCCCAAAGAATCATCCCAGCAGAAGACTGGAAAGAGAAAATAAGAGGACAACCAACCACTAACACTCAAAAGAAGCTGCAAACATCACGCTAATGCTTGCTACTCAGGAGAACATCACCAACATCAAAACTTTACCCTGCTAAACGTCTCTCAATGGAAGGTTTCCTTGCCATCCTCAATCACCCTGCCCTGGGAAAGCCTTGATGTCTCTCCCTAAATCGAGAAGATCTGTCTAAGCATTGCAACTACCACTAAGGCTCCGACCACGATATAAAAAGATGCAAGCTCCTAAAAGAGGAAATTGAACGATTCGTTCATTCGAGGCTCATTGACCAGTTTCGTTAAGTTCAAACAAAGAAAAACCCAACCATGAATGTGTCTGAGCGGAAGAAGGAAAGGGAAGAAAATGTTCTCAACACGGTGAATAAGGGAAGCCCCTTCAAAGAGCGAGCCCCACACCGTAGCCCAATGAGTATTGGTGCAGTTATTGGAGAGCCCACAACTAAGATAAGTGAAATCCTGGTCGACGACATAATAATAGTCACTGTGCTATTTGTTTCAATGCCACTACAACTCAATATTACAAGTGAAAGCATCAAACTGAAGTCAGCCAGTGCACACGAACTAGGCGATTATCCACTTCTGATCCTAGGCACCATCATCCTTCCAATCAATCGGGGGGAGACCCCTATGCAAGTGACCTATGACATGCAGTTTGTTGTAATTCAAGATGACTCTACTAAAACGCGACACTCTAACGATCATTCCTGGATGCTTTCTAGACAAGAGTCCACTGCTATCACCCCCTTAAAAGTACATAAAGAAGATCTAGGAATCAGGCAGGACCGCCTTACTATATTCCGGCTTAATTAACATTCATCTTTATTTGTTTTACTTTTTTTGTGCTGTAAATAATAGCTACTATAACATAATAAGAATACGAGTGTGCAAGTACTCTAATTTCCTTTCAATGCAATTTTCTTTATTTGCTTCTAACTCTACCATCACAAGAATGCTTTAAGACCTATCCACTTGGCCATGAACAAACCACAACACAGTAGCCCTTATTACCCCAGCTCAAAGGTCTGTCCTTCGCCCCCCATATTAGGGTATGCCATCGAGCCCATACCCCTATGACCTCTCACTACCACAGATTGAAGGTCCGCTCTTCTACCCCGCGGTAGGTCACAACACCGTTAGGTCCTGTCCCCTCGCGGTCACCCAGGTTCGAAGACCCACTCTTCTCCACCACAAACATCGACACCCCCGTATTAAATGTCTTGACCTCGCACTACCTGTCTAGAAGCGTTCACCCTTTTCCTCGATAGTACGTCATTATGTCATCTGGGTCCTGTTCCTACTACCTATATATCAGCGACACCCCCAACTCGGTTGTCTTGACCTCTCACTAACTAGCTAGAAGCATTCGCCCTTCGCTCAAGTAGTATGTCACGACGTTGTCTGGGTATCGTCCTTCTACTTCCAACAAATAAACGACAACCCCTAGCATGGCAGTCTAATCTCTCACTACCCGGCTAGAAGCGTCCGCGCTACGCCCCTGTAGTTGATTACAATGTCGTCTGGATCTCATCCTCCAATTGCTGATATTTAGGAAGCAAGCCACAATTGCGTGCAAAACAACAATGTCAACATCACAAAAGCTCAACTATCACAAAAGCAATGCTCTAAGCCAGAGCAATCTATAAACAATGATGCAATACATAAGGCACATCCAAGGAAGCACAAGCAACACATCGAGCCATTGTATAGTGCATGTATACGATATAAATATAGGTACAAACATGCTATAAAGCGACAAAAGAATACAAATACAACTACAAAGAATAAACGTACAAAGGTACAAAAAAGAGTTACTCCTTGCCAACCATATCGACATTAGAACTCAAACTCTCATCCTCAGAAAGGTCTTCAAAGCCAAGTCCAGCTACATTACGCTCGCTTCCAAACCATCATCAGGCGAATCTTTGCCATTCTTCACCTGAGGGCCACCTCCTGCACATCCTCCATCTAGGACTCTACCTCCTTGGTCCAGAACTCTTCGCAGATCTCCTCAAAAAGCAGAGAATGATCCCACATAATGTCAACAGAGTCCCTATACTCAACGACTCTTGTAGAATTCATCTCAGTAAGCCTTTCCTGTGAAAAAAGTCACTCCACCTCGGCCTACGATCCCCCAGCTCATTCTCTAAGCGAGTCACGTCCTCCTACATGCTCTACAATAGCCGCACCGTCTTCTCCACAATATCCTTCTCCACCCAAAGCTCTGCAAGGGACCATTGGAGTATGCGTTCCATGCTTCTTGGTTTGCTAATAATAAATCTCGTTTGTATTTGATCATAGGGTGCTTATGATGTGCAAATATCACAGGTCTAACATTACAATCATTTGGGATTTGATTTGGGTTTGAACAGAGGAGTTTTGGCGATATCGCCTGGCGATATCCACTTTCGCCATCAGGCAATAGCTCAATGGGCAGTTACAACATTATCTCCAATGCGTATAGTTACAGTCGATATCGCTTAGGCGATAGCGCACGATTGGCCACGGCAGATTCATCCCGCAGAAATTTCGAATCCATGGGACACGTGGCAGCCATATAGGATATCGCTGTCCAGCGATACCCAGTATCGCCAGACAATATCTCAAAAATATATATACGAATCATTCTTTTGTGGAGATTATGACTTAGAGAATTTGGAGTGTTCCTTCCCCTGCAACTATTCCAGAAAGCTCTAGCATCCAGAAAAACTCCATCTTCCCAAGAAGGGACAAGAGCGAAGAAGCGACGACTCGTATACGACTTCTGAAGCAACTCTGGCAAGGATTCATCAGCATCTTCAGCGCTACATTTTGAGGGAGTTTTCATTCTGAAATTTATTGTTTAATTCTTAATTTCTTATTTGTAATTGATAGAGAAAATCGTCACCTTATGCGTGACATCTAAGTCCTTGCGTGGCTTAGGAGAGAATCGTCTCCTTGTGTGTGGCGTCTAGGTCCTTGTGCGACTTAGGGAGTTCTCTCCGCCTTGTATGCAGCGACTAGATGATGTTGTGATCTAGGGGGAGGCTAGCAGCTAGATATAGGAAGAGATACGCTCTAGCCAACTGATTCTTGTTATAAGGACCTGTGAAATCAAAAGAAGTTTGTAATTTTTCATAGCCTTGATCTCTAGCTTCATAGAGATACATTGCATTCTGTATAACACCCGTGAAATAAATAATCAACATTTCTATTCTTATGATTTACTAAGTGTTTATTCTTGATTATGAAAAATTAGTTTTTGTTTCTACAATTATTTATTCAAGCAAATATTAATTGAAAAATATAAATATTATTAACCCTTATTCACCCCCCCTGTAAGGGCGCCTCACGATCCAACAATTGGTATCAGAGATAGGTTACTCCAAATCGGTTTCACCACTGGGAGTAATGGCGCATAATAATCACGCGTTTTCTGCGGGATAAGGGATAAGAAGACCTCCCTTATTCTCTATCCCAGACTATAACTATTGGAAATCTCGAATGTGATGTTTTTTAATCACCTTAGATATTGAAGTTTGTGGTATGATAGAACAATGATACACTCCCCCTATAACTGTAGTTGAAAGTGTTACAATGAAAAAACCCAAGGACAAATGGGATGAAACTGACAAACTAAGGTGTTGGAATAACGCCAAGGCAATGAATGCTTTATTCTGTGCGTTAGATAGAACTGAGTTTAATCGTGTATGTGCATGTGAAACTGTGTATAATATTTGGAACTTACTTGAAGTTACCCATGAAGGTACATTGCAGGTAAAAGACTCAAAGCTTTTCCAGTTAGAGTCAGAATTTGAAAAGTTCAAGATGGAGGTTGATAAAGACGTAGACTCCATGTACACAAGGTTTAGAAAAATTGTGAATGACTCTAAGATCCTTGGAAAAAGTTTCTTAAATGGAGATTTAGTGAGGAAGATTCTTAGATTGCTTCCCCCAAAGTTCAATCCAAAAGTGGCTGCCATCTCGGAGTCACACCATATAAAGACTCTTCAAATTGAGAATTTTATAGGAAATCTGAAAACTCATGAGGTGGAACTGAGGATTCAACAACAAGAGTACATTGTGGAGCCGAGAAAGAAAGCATTGGCGTTGAAATTCAAGAAGGAAGCGGAAAGTGAGTTTGATGAGGATGATGAAGAAGATGAGGAGAGCTTGTTCGTGAAAAAGTTCAAAAGGTTTATGAGAAAACCTGAAAGAAGAAATTCTTTCAGAAAGTTTTTCAAGAACAAAGAATCTGGTTATAGGAAAGGGAAAGCAAAAGCTGATGGAGAGGATGATGAAGAGCGTCCACCACCTGAGTGTTACCATTGCAGAAAAATTAGACATATAAGGAGCAAGTGCCCAAAATATTTGAAAGTGCTGAAAGATAAAAGGCACAAGAAGGACAAGAAGAAAGTTCTGATGGCTGAAACCTAGGATGACGTTACATCGGAGGAGTGGGCAGTTCAAGTTTAAAAACTAAAGAGGAGGCCAACATGTGCTTGATGGGAAAGAGCATCTCATCATCTGATGACGAGTGCACCGTCCAAAGCGACACTGAGGTGTTTTGGCAGGCTAAGGACAAGGAAGATGTATGGTACTTGGACTCAAGATGTTCAAAGCACATGACGGACAACAAGTTAAAGTTCCTTAGCCTAGAAATGAAGAAAGGAGGAGCAGTTACATTTGATGACAACAGTAAAGGGAAGATCATTGGCATTGGAGTAGTAGGTAACAACACTTTTACCATATCAAATGTTTTGTATGCGAAAGGTTTAAAACATAATTTTATTTCCATAAGTCAATTATGCGATATTGGTTTAAATATTTTATTTGGATCTTCTACAAACCTTTGCAAATTTTTTGACTCCAAAACAAATAATGTTGTTCATACTGTACCTAGATCTCAAAATGTTTATATGATAAAATTTCATGATTTATCACATTCATCATTAAAGTGTTTTATGTCTAAATATGAAGAGTTAGATTTATGGCATATGCGACTTGGACATTCAAGTTCCAAGTTAATCTTAAAATTATCACGAGATAAATTAATTAATGGTTTAACTATTTTATGTGGAAATTTATCTTCTTTATGTTCACCATATCAAAAATGTAAATTTCAAAGTACTCGTTCAAAAACAAAAATGTTATTTCTACTTCTAGACCTTTACAGTTGATTCATATGGATTTGTTTGGTCCAATTACAACACAAAGTTTAGGAGGTAGAAAATACAGTTTTGTTTTAATTGATGATTATTCATGTTATTATTGGATAATTTTCTTAACATCAAAATCTGATGCATTTTTAGAATTTACAAAATTATGTATACGTATTCAAAATGAACTTGATTTAAAAATAAAATGCATTCGTTCAGATTATGAAGGTGAATTTGATAATGATAGATTTGTTTTTTTGTAATGAGTTAGGAATTAAACATGAATTTTTCACTCCTCGCAACACCGCAACAAAATGATGTAGTAGTGAGGAAAAATATGACTCTTTAAGAACTAGCTCGCACTATGTTATCTGAATACATGTTACCTAAATCATTTTAGGCCGAAGTCATAAATACTGCATGTTATATTATTAATCATGTTATGCTTCGACCATTTTTGAATTAACAACTTATGAATTATATTTTCAAATGAAACCAAATATATTTTATTTTAAAGTTTTTGGTTGTAAATGTTTCATTTTGAATACTAAAGATACATTAGGAAAATTTGATGAAAAATGTGATGAATACATATTTATTGGTTATTCTTCGATTAATGAAGCGTAAAGACTTTTTAATAACAGAAAAAAATAGTTGAAGAATCAATTCACGTTAAATTTGATGAACTTCCCTCTTGTTTAGAAACTAACCCTGCAGGTAATGATAAATAACCTCTTTCTCTACCAAGGTCGGATGATGATGAAGTACTTGGAGATAAAGAAGAAGAAAAAGAAGAACCAGAAGAAGAAGTGGTGGAATATGTGCCACCAAGTGAACTGAGATTTTCAAAAGATCATCCACAATATTTGGTCATTGGAGAACCATCGAGAGGGGTAAGTACTCATTCATCGTTACATGATTTATTTTCAAATCTTTGCTTTATATCTAATATAGAACTAAAAGATGTGCAAACCGCTTTGAATGATGATTCTTGGTTTTTAGCTATGAATGAAGAGCTTAGTCAATTTGAACATAAAAAGATTTGGAAACTAGTAGAAAGACCATCAAATTATCCTGTTGTAGGTGTAAAGTGGATTTTTAAAAATAAAATGGATAGTGAATCTAGGGTCGGTAGAAACAAAGCTAGACTTATAGCAAAAGGATATTAACAAATTGAAAGAAAAGATTTTGATGAAACTTTTGCACCCGTTGCACGTTTAGAAGTAGTTAAAATTTTTCTTGCATTTGCTAGCTTTAAAATATTTAAACTGTTTCAAATGGATGTATAAAATGCTTATCTTAACGGGTATATTAAGGAAGAAGTTTATGTAGAACAACTTCCAGTCTTTATTAGTGATAAATTTCCTGATTATGTTTATAAATTAGAAATGACCCTTTATGGTTTAAAACAAGCACGCCGAGCATGGTATGATAGATTGACTTTGTATTTGTTAAAGAATGATTATAAAATGGGTAGTGCTGATTGTACACTCTTCATTAAGTATGTTCATGATGATCTAATAGTGTTACAAATTTATGTTGATTACATTATTTTTGGATCCACTAATAAAGAGTTATGTGATAATGTAGTTAAAATTATGAAAAATGAATTTGAAATGAGCATGGTAGGAGAACTTACATATTTTCTTGATTTTCAAATTACACAAACGCATGCTGGTAATTTTATTTGTCAATGTAAATATATTCATGATGTGTTAAAAAGGTTTCGATTTGAAAATCTAAAATAAGCTAATACTCCTATGAGTGTCTCTTTGAAATTAGGAAAAGATGAAATTGGAATTTTTATAGATCAAACATTATATAGAGGGATGATATGATCACTTTTATATTTAAGCACATCTAGACCTGATATTATGTTTGTAGTTTGTTATTTGTTAGATTTCAGGCTAATCCTAAAGAATCACATTTAAAAGCAGTTAAACATATTTTTAGATATCTTATTGGTACTTCTAAAATAGGTTTATGGTATCCACATAATGACATTTTCATTTTGCATGGTTATTCTGATTCTGATTATGCTTGATGTTCATTAGATCGTAAGAGCACTAGTAGCACTTGTCACTTTCTAGGCCCATCACTTATTTCGTGGTCAAGTAGAAAACAGAATTATGTTGCCCTATCCACTACCGAGACCGAATACATTGCACTAGGTAGTTGTTGTGCACAAGCTCTTTGGATGAAACAAACCTTAGAAGACTTTGGAATACATCAAGAAACTATAGAATTAAGGTGTGACAATAAAAGTGCAATTGATTTAACTAATAATCTAGTTCATCATTCTAGATCTAACCATATAGATGTTCACCATCATTTCATTAGAGACCATAAAAAGCAAAATTCAGTAAAGATTAATTTTATAAGCATAGATTCACAGCTTGCGGATATTTTCATAAAATCACTTTCAGATTCTCGTTTTCCAATGCTAAGACTAGAATTAGGAATTCTAGACATTTCAAGCTGATGAATTCACATAAGTAATGAAAAAAAATTAAAACATTAAAACAAAAATTTATAATTAAAATAAAAATAACTAACATATTATAACAAAATTGTACTGAAAAGCACTCACGAACATCACATCATAGTTCATTAAAATTATTACAAATTCTTGTTCATCACAAATTACAGAGAAAAAAAACATAAAATTCACTATCGCCTGAGCGATACTAACTGTTGCCTGGAGATATCCCCAGAAGGAGTTGTCTGTCTGAAACCTCAGAAATCTCTGCTATCCCCAACATTGTTATCCTCCTATTCTTCAGTGAAGCTTTGATCGCTGCTCCTGGTCCGACGAGGTTGTCGCATAGAATGTCGTGGAGGCTCCACAACCGAGTTCTCCCACTTTGCCGCCTCTGCCATAGTTGGTTTTAGTTTAAGGCTCTTTGTCAGAAATTTAATAAGTTTCTGCATTCTTGTGTGATGTTTTTTCACTTCCCGTTTATGTTCCTCGAATGACTCTCATAAGTCATCCGATCCTTCTCGCAGTGATCCACTTCTTGAGTGTGGTGGGTTTCTAATGCTTAAAGAGGGTTCACTACTCCGCATGGATCCAACCCATGACCCACGTGCTCTAGTATGAGTGGTTCCCGTATAAAACACCGTAGATGCACAATCATCAAAGTAGAACTCCTGGTCAATCCAACTGTATTTCTTGTATATGATACGTTTGATGATAACACCCATAGGCAGAGTATTCAATTTCTTCCACATAGGATTCTTAAGTATATACGTGTACCGAATAATGGATAAAATTAAGTCCTCCACGTCAAACGACTCCCTCTCCAAAATCGTGTAACATAACTCAGCTGAGCCATTATCTTTCTAGTGTCCCTGGACTTAAGCATAATCGTATGTCTCAAGATATCCTGCACTAAACGTACATCGAGAGTGAGTGTGGTTGTTAATTGGATTAGGTTTTTCATGGAATTACCATGTAAAACCATATTCAAAAGTGTCTAATCCCTATCTTTCAGATAGTTTTCCACAACGTCCAACACATAATCACGCTCAATGAAACCAAAGTCATCCATTAAGTCATGGCGAGTGATTTCAACAGTCTGTCCTTAAATTTTAGATCTTACTCCCCCGTCCAGTTCAGTAAAATTTGGATCCCTTAGGTAATTGTAAAATTCTCTAATTAATATAGAAGAAAACAAATCCCGCAAAATGACTGACATTATATCTGCCATAGCTAGTAGGTCGTGGATATGTTCGTGCCGGATTTGATCAAATTCAATTACTTTACCCATACCGATATTTGCATTTTCAATCCCCGGAAATGTTTGGTACGTAGTATGAGTATCACTGCCTGTGCTTCCCCTGGCCTTAGAACTGGAAGCCATATCTGCAAACAATAAAACACATATTTTTTTTTAGAAATTATTAGTATCACCAGGCAATACTTACTGTCCCGGCGATAGCTAAAATAAAAAAATTTACGATTTCACCGTGCTATTCCATATTTTAAGATCCATTCTAACAAAATCTCGCACGTAAATCAGTTTATTTACGTTTTGCCTTAACAAATTCTAGAAAATTGTTAACCACTACTATTCATCATCTTCTTCCATAAAAGGTGCAATTTTTTTGGAAATCTAATATGCAAATCCTTAGATCTGTGATTTTGTGTACTTATAATTCCTAGATATTTGCTTACACTTATTCAACCACTTGGATCTATGATCTATTCACTCAAAAATACAAGTATCAAGTTTATACTTAAATCTGGAAAGATAATCTTCAAATCTGATAATTTCTCAACTAAAATTTCATAGAATCTTCCCTATATTCATTTAGATCTAAAAATCATAAAGAAAGAAAGTTAAATTTCCATGAACATACCTTTGATTTGAGATTTAGTCGTCGTCGGGTTCGTATTTCGCTCGAGGACTTCAGGAAATAATGCTCCAAATGATGCCTTACACACAGATATGTCATCTTTTATATTTTCGCAATATCGTCGATCAACGTTATCAGATATCACGCAGCGACATCCAAAAATTTCTAAAATGCCCTCTCTTTTTAGATCTACATTGGTATGACTCCAAATATTTTTTTAATCCACCTAATTTTTCGTCTCGCGTTTAGGCATTATACCATGTATATTCTAAAATCTTAGGTTATCTATAACATTGTTAAATTATTCAAACTTTGAATATCATTTTCTACGTGTACAACTCTACTAGTGTATTATACACGCAGCAGTTTATTCTCCTTATGCAAAATACAAAAATACAAAACAAAAAAAATATAATACAACAGGAAAAAATTGGGCTGACTAGGAACCTCCACCAAGCATGACTCACCCTCCTAATAAGTCTTAATAAGCATTGTGAGGTTGAGCACCTTGGACAGAATTGTAAAGTGTCTTGTGTAAACTTTATATGGCTATTCATTTAATCTTTGTGCTCAGAATTCTTGGTTACAAGTACAGTTAATTGTGTATATTTCTTGGTTGGGATTTTTAACATTTCCGTGTTCATGTAAGTTTTAAGTTTCTACATATAAAATTTCCTCAAACTTTCACTTATACATTGCATTATCATCTCTAACATTTCTTCTCATGAGAATTGGACCACAAATGAATCTACTTTATCTTCACTAGGGTATATGTCTATGGTATAACTGGATGAATTTGCTAATGTTAAGAGTTCCCTCATGTTCATCATTACTATACATTGGTTCACATACTCTACACTTGATTTTTAATTTGTGGTTTTCATATTTTGCTTCCGCAACCACTTTACTATTTCTTTTGATAATACTAAAAGGGGGAGAATTTTCTGAGAAATCATTCCTTCGGATTACTTCATTAGGATTACTTTAATTTTAGAAAACTTAAACAAAATTCAATGGTTCCCTTTGCTTCTATTTAGGGGGAGTACACATGTAGGGGGAGTACACATGTTGGGGGAGTACATCCAAGAGGAGTTTGTGCACATACAAATGCTTCACCTTGCTAATCACATTTTCTATCACTTTATAGGTCATTCATAATTTCTTTCTAAGTGGATTTGTTATTATCAAAAGGAGGAGATTGTTGGAGCATACATTCCACACTTCTTTGTTTGCTAATAACAAATCTCATTTGTATTTGATCATAAGGTGCTTATGATGTGCAGATATCATAGGTCTAACATTACAATAATTGGGCTTTGATTCGGGTTTGAACAAAGGAGTTTTGGCGATATCGCTTGACGATATACACTATCGCCAATAGGAGATAGTTCAATGGACAGTACAACATTATCTCCACGGCGTGCAGTTACAGTCGATATCACCCGACGATATCGATATCGCTCAGGCGATAGCGCACGATTGACCAAGACAGATTCATCCAGCAGAAATTTCGAATCCAGGGAACACGTGGCAGCCGGATAGAATATCGCTATCACGTGATACCCAGTATCGCTAGGCGATATCTCTAAAATATATATACAGCTCATTCTTTTGTGGAGATTACGACTTAGAGAATTTGGAGTGTTCCTGTAGTACCCCCTCCCCAACCTTTGCCCATGTCGGCTGGAGGGGTACTACTTGGAGGGGTACTACTTGGGTACCATCTAAGCACTAGATGGTCGCCTTGGTCGACTCGAATCATAACATTCACAACCCATCAGAGTATATCGGAAGCATTAACAGGAAACCATTGCAGATTTATATAACATATCATAATAATACAGAGGTTCTAGGGCCGAAGCCTAAGTACTTAAATAAGCCCATGGGTTGTACATGTGCTACATATAATCCTCATATACTCTCTCTCTACGCTGCTCGGCGGAACTCATGTCTCTAAACTCTGGGGACGGCGGGGGTGCATCTGCTCGAGTAGACCTAGCTGCTGGCATAATCTCCTGCGGTAGCGGGTCACTACGGTGCTCCACCTCCTGTGAATGGTTAATCAAATAACTGTTAGTCACAGAGCTAAGTGGAAACAAATCTCCTCCCCGGATCCACATCCTGGGGACGAGCACGCACCCACCCAACAAAGTTAAATAGCCGAAGCAAGAGAGGGTTAGCACAACATTTCATATATGAACAGCTAGGAGCAGTATAAAAGAGTGCAAGATAACATAACTGGGAAGAAAAGCAGCAGCAATATAACCAGTTATAATAAGGCTCCACTAGCTCATCAGCACATCAGGTTTTCACATCCTGAATCTATCGCAGGCATTCATAGCCGCGCACACACCGCAGGCATTCATAGCCGCGCACACACCGCAGGCATTCAAAGCCGCACACACACCGCAGGCATTCAAAGCCGTGCACACAACCCTATGTCGACATAGTTTGGACCGCTTCTATTCCAGCAGGGTAGCGAGCCCCGCGGGCCTCACCGATGTGGCCATCGGTGACAGTGGCCAGTCCTGCCACTTCTGGGGGTGATCGTACCGCACAACCCCAGACCCTAACATACAACCATGTGTACTCCTGGATGTGAGCGACATCCGGTGAATCATTTTGGCCGACCAGCGGAGGAAACCCGACGGGGAATATAACGGCCGGTCACCCATGGTACTCATCTCCCTGTCACCTTGAACCGTCAACCTTCCGCACCGGTACGAACGGTCTGCGGAAGGGACCGACCCGCCACCATTTCACCGAAAGCAATTTACAATCAATCAAACAAAAGCCAGACAATATAACATCGGGTCTACGTCGGCCTACCCTACTAGGCATATACTTCAGGCGTCGACACTCAGCTCTACTTTCGACAAGGAGCGTGGGAGCGCTTTATTTGGGGCTAGACCTGGAGGACTACTTCAACTCCAGTTATTCCCAACTAAGTCTCAACCTTAACAAAGACTGCTCGTCAGAGCAGGACCTAGAATCATAATAGTAAATTGCAATGAGAATAAGTGCAGTGATTATGCTGCTTATTTGAAGTGCTGAAATGAAATGTGACCAGTACGAGACTGGATAAGCTTGACCAGTACGCAATTGGAGTAGTACTAAATAGAAAGTACTGAAATAAGCCTGACCAGTACGCAACTGGAGAAGTACTGAAATGAAAGTACTGAAATAAGCTTGACCAGTGCGAAACTGGAGTAGTACTGAAATGAAAGTACTGAAATAAGCTTGACCAGTACAAGACTGGAGTAGTACTGAAATGAAAGTACTGAAATAAGCTTTACTAGTACGAGACTGGAGTATTACTGAAATGAAAGTACTGAAATAAGCTTGACCAGTACGAAACTGGAGTAGTACTGAATTGAAAGTACTGAACTGAAAAGAATAAAAGGGACTGGACCAGTGTAAGACTGGAATAATCATAAAGAAAATGGTTAGTAGTCCAATCACTCCATTTAGGAGGCTTCAGTTCCATCTCCGTTCTCAGGAGAGATTTTTCAGTTCCATCTCCATCCAGGAGGCACATGTAGTTCCATCTCCGTTCTCAGGAGAGATTCAGTTCCATCTCCATTCAGGAGAGAATCAGTTCCATCTCCATCCAGGAGGCACATTCAGTTCCATCTCCATTCTCAGGAGAGATTTAGTTCCATCTCCATCCAGGAGAGATTCAGTTCCATCTCAGTTTTTAAAGGCTTCCTTGGGTTACATCCATTTTTAAGATCCAATTAATTTGGTTGCGCCACATTAATTACGACTTAATCAGATCGGGGCTTATCAGGAGTTACACCCTCATTATTTATCGAGAATAATATGCAACTCACTACTCGTACTCTCACTTCCGAGCGTGCCCAAATCACCCAAGAGTCGAGGCGCTCGACGGTTTCGTGAAATCTCGAAACACCCGGAGCTTGGTCACTTTCCTCAGCCACTCTCGTCGATAAGATAATTTGAATTTATTATTCAAATTAGAGAGAATGGTCGCGCGCTCCAATTTTCACTTTCGAGGAAAATGAGCGTAATAAATTCCGAGCGCGACCCTAGGCTTCCATAATTTGGGAAAAATATCAAAACTTATCCCCATGAGTCCAACTTTTGACACAACCCTTGGAATGGTATAAAATGAGCCTAGAAAAACATTCATAATTTTTCGAATAGTTTTGGCCCTTTAATTTGGCCAAATAATTTTCTTTTGGGCTTTTAAATATACCAAATCAACTGCAAAAATGTTCAAAATTTTTGTGGAGGAAGCCCTTAGCAAGTGGAACATGTTTTATGTTCAACACTTTCTTTCTAGGAGCCTATTTTAGCCCCTTAAAAATATCAACCCATTATAATATTATAATATTATATTATAAATATATATAATAATATATATATATATATATATATATATATATATATATATATATATAAAAATTTATATATATATATATATATATATATATCCTGAACTTCATCTTCCCCCCCCCTGCTGTTACGAACTCGCAGCCCTTCCGGGCTTTTCCTGCCTCCGGCCGGCCGTGGCTCCACCACCAGCCAACCCGCCGGTGGTGGGCGCTCCCTCCGGCGGTGGTCCGGCGACCTGCCGCCGCCGGCCGCTGCCGGAGCTGTTTTTCTCTTTTTGAACGGGAGGGTAGGGGGTGATGGCGGCGGCGCTCCGGCCGCCGGGAGCGCCATGCAAGACGTCCAAAATGGAGAAGGAGGAGGGAGAAGGCTTCCACCTGTGTTTGGAGGGCTCGGGAGGGGCCGTCTTGGTCGGACATGGCTCAAGGTGGTGGAGGAGGGGAGGAGGAGCTCCGGATTGGCTTTTTTCGGCCACCTGAACTCCGACAGAGGGGGGGAGAAGGGGGAGGGGAATGCTCTGAGAGCTGTGAGGGAAAGAGAGCGGGTGGGGTCCTTTTATAGGGAGGGGGAGGGGGAGCTTCCTCCCTTTGGGCAAGGTGGGATTAATCCCTCCTTATGGAGGGATTAAATCCCCACCCTCGAGCTGTCCAAGGACAGCTGGAGGCCCTCTCCTCTTTTCCCCATGTGGGGAAATGGATGGTAAGCCCATTATGGGCTTGGGCCCTTTGGGAAGAGAGAGGGGGAGAGTGGGAGAAGAAGTATGTAGGCCTCCATTGCTTTAGGTTAGGAGCTTGCTGGTTGGGGGCCCAAGGAGAGTGAGGGGAAGTATAGGCCATCCTACTTTGTAGAGGAGGTGAGCCCCTCATTTGGAGAAAAATCCAAAAAGTGGATTTTTAGGAGGGTTTGACCAAGTCAACCCTAGGGTGGGTCCCCATTGCTTGTCAAAGTCAAAGTAGGTCAAAGTCATCGGGATCGGGTCAAAGTTCGGGTGTCATGACCCGGTGGGAAATAACCCTACCCATGACTCGTGTGGCCAAACGGACTCCGATTCGACCTCAGCCACTTTTATTGGGCCCACTAGGGCTCTGGTGGCCCAATAAAAGTCGGGATGCTACAATCCAATAAAAATAAAAGGATTTTTGTCCCCGAAAATTTGCTTGGAGTAGGGGGAAAAGTAACATACCTGGGGAAAGAGCTCTGGGTGCTTTTCTCGGAGGAGTGCTTCAGGTTCCCATGTGAACTCCTCTCGTTCACAGTTTGACCATAGCACCTTAACCATCGGAATGGTTTTGTTCCGTAGTGTCTTTACCTTGTAATCTACCACTCTGACGGGTTCGAGCCGGATGGATCTATCTGACTGTAGTTGCGCCGGAGGGGTAGGAATGTACTGCTCTGGTTGCCGGAGGACTCGTCTCAATGAAGAGACATGAAACACATCATGAAGATTCCCCAACTCTGGGGGCAAGGCTAAACGATAGGCGATGGGGCCAACACGCTCTATCACTGGATAGGGGCCCAAGAAGCGGGGATCTAACTTTTTCTTCTTCCTCAACCAGGAGACACCATGCATGTGCTTTATTTTTAGGAACACCATTTCCCCCACGCTAAACTCCACCGGTCGGTGTCGCGCATCATAGTACTTATCCTGCCAGCTCCGCGTTTCCCGCATTCGCTCCTGGATCAGTCGTATCGCTGTCGTAGTGTCATCGATGTAAGCCACTCCCAAGGCTTTCGGGTCCTCTTCCTGAGCCCAAGTCAACGGGGTTCGGCAACGCCTTCCATACAAGGCCTCGTATGGAGCCATCTTAATGCTAGCCTGGTAGCTGTTATTGTATGAAAATTCGACGAATGGCAACAGCTGCTCCCACGGCTCATTGTGCTCCACTATGCACAGTCGAAGAAGATCCTCCATCGTCCGGTTCGTCCTCTCTATCTATCCGTCTGTCTGCGGGTGGAAGGCGGTGCTGAAGGCCAACTTAGTTCCCAAATACGCCTGCACCTGCCTCCACTCCTTAGATGTGAAGCGCCCTTCATGATCTGATACGATGGACTTTGGTACTCCATGAAATCGTACCACTTGCTCTAGGAACATCCTGGCCAGGATATCTACTCCGTCACCCTATCGGTTTGGAATAAACCGTGCTACCTTGGTGAGTCGATCTACGACCACCAAAATTGAGTCATTCCCAGCGCGGGATCGAGGTAGGCCGTGGACTAAGTCCATGGAGATGTCTTCGAACTTCCACTCTGGTATCGGCAGGGGCTGTAATAGGCCTCCTGGATTGCGACATTCGGCTTTGACCTTCTGACAGGTCTGACACCGGGCCACGAAGTTGGTGACATCTCTTTTCATTCCAGGCCAATAAATGGTCCTGCGCAAGTCCATGTACATCTTAACTACGCCAGGGTGAATTGAGTACCTGGACTGATGGGCCTCTTGTAGAATTTCCTCGCGAATCCCTCCGGTAGCGGGAATGAATATGCGATGTTTGAATTGCAGAATCCCGTCATGCAATTTATAATCCTCCTGTGCCCCTCCTTGCAGAGATCGGATGATCGGCATCACCTCTGGGTCGATCTTTTGGGCTTCTCGTATCCGGTCCCGGATATCGCATTGGATCTCCATCCAATACAGCTGAGAATAGTACTCTTCCGGATCTCTTTGGGCAACTAGGGTAATCTCCAAGTCTATCAAAGACTAGAAAAGTTCCTTAGGGATCTGCTCCATCCAACTCCCGGCTATCGCAGGCTGGCGGCTCAAAGCGTCAGCGACTCTGTTAGCCTTACCGGGGTGATATTGTAGAGCGAAGTCGTAATCGCATAAGAATTCTAGCCATCGGCGCTGTCGGAGGTTCAGCTCTTTCTGCGTGAAGATATACTCGAGGCTCTTGTGGTCGGAGAAGATCTCACATCTCACTCCGTATAGATAATGCCTCCAGATTTTTAGGGCGAAGACGACGACGCCCAACTCTAAATCGTGCGCTGCGTAGTTTAATTCATGTGGCTTTAATTTCCGCGAAGCGTAGGCCACTACCTTGCCATGCTGCATTAGGACTGCTCCCAATCCTTTCAGGGAGGCGTCGGTGTAGATCTGGAATCCCTCGGTCCCTGAAGGAATCGTAAGGATTGGTGCGGAAGTCAGCCGCTTCTTCAGTTCGATGAATGCAGCCTCGCACTCCGGCGTCCATCTGAATGCTACGTCCTTCTTGGTGAGTGCAGTCAGGGGTAGGGCGATCTTGGAAAATCCCTCGACAAACTTCCTGTAGTATCCGGCAAGGCCGAGGAAACTCCGGATATCCGCAGCCGTCCTGAGTGGCGGCCAATTCTGTACTGCCTGGATCTTGGCTTGGTCTACTGCCACTCCTTCCTTGTTTATCGTGTGGCCCAAGAATCCAACTTCTTCTAGCCAAAATTCGCACTTACTGAATTTGGCGAAGAGAGAGTGCTCCCGAAGCTTTAATAGTACCATCTGCAGGTGCCGGGTATGGTCTGTCTTGGTCTTCGTGTAGATTAGGATGTCGTCTATGAAGATGATAACAAAGTGATCCAAGAAGGGTTCAAAGACTCTATTCATCAGGGCCATGAAGGCGGAGGGAGCATTGGTGAGCCCGAAGGGCATTACTAGGAACTCGTAAAGACCATAATAGGAGCTGAAGGCAGTCTTGGGGATATCTTCTTCTCGGATTCGGAGCTGGTAATAGCCGGACCTCAGGTCCATCTTGGAGAATACCGAAGCACCTTGCAACTGATCAAACAGTTCGTCGATCCTAGGAAGGGGGTACGTGTTGCGTACAGTAAGCTTATTTAGCTCCCTATAGTCGATGCACAGACGCAGAGTCCCGTCTTTCTTCTTGACAAAAAGTACCGGGGCTCCCCAGGGCGAGGAACTAGGGCGGACGAATCCAACATCTATTAGTTCTTGGAGCTGGATCTTTAGTTCAGTCAGCTCCCTTGGGGCCATCCGGTAGGGGGCTCGCGATATTGGTCGTGCTCCGGTCACGAGCTCGATCTGAAAGTCGACCTCTCACTGGGGTGGCAATCCCGGGAGGGACTCAGGGAAGATATCTGGAAAGTCACGGACTACTGGGACCCTGGCGAACACCTGAGATTTGTCTTCCATCTCGAAATAAATAAGGAAAGTTTCGTCCTTTTGTCGGACGGATTTCATCATCTGCGTAGAAGTCAAGATAATACGCGAGACAGAGGGCACACCTGTTAACGCGACGCTCTGGCCATTTAGATTCTGTAGCCGGACTTCTCGCGTGGAACAGTTTATCTGGGCTTGGTGCTCGGCCAGCCAGTCCATTCCCAGTATTATGTCGAATCCAGTTATTGCTAGGATGGTTACGTAGATCTCGAATTCTACCTCTCCCAGCGTAGCCTGGAATGAACACTTTTCGGTAGATGTCATATCCGACCCGTCTGGTAGACAGATTCGTATAGACTGTCCGGTTGAACGAATAACATTTCCCTTTGTTGCGATGAATTCATGGGAGACGAAAGAATGAGTCGCTCCTGTGTCGAAAAGGGTTTTGGCAGGGTGTCCTTCTACCAACAAGATTCCTGACGACATGTGAAATATATAGATATATATTATCCAACTAATATATATATATATATACATATGTATGAAATATACAACATCAGTGGAAGATCGATATCTCCTATCGCCTAAGATATATACCTATGACTACGTCAGGGGCCGGTCCGTGCTGCAGGTCGAGTGCGTAGTCCTTCTGAGGCGCTGCTCGGCCCTACTGGCCTCTCCTGCCAGCTCTGCCTCTGCGTCCTCTCTGACCCTATCCTCAAGCCGGCTATCCACCCTGGACTGCTCCTAGTCCTAGTCTCCCTGTCACTTGAGAGCAAAAGGCCCTCATATGTCCTGGCTACTGACACAAGAAGCAGTTCCCTGCGAAGGGAACATCTCGTCGGGCCACTAGTGGGGGCTGTGGTGCTGGAGCTTGTCTAACGTCTGGATGTGCAGCTGGGGGTGCTGCGGGTGCAAGTGGGCGCCTATAGGGCTGCCTGCGACGTCGCTGTCTGTGCTCTCTGTCCTGTATGTGGGGAGCGACTCCTCCGTCTCGCCTCTGGTCTCGAGGGAACTCTACGTGACCTCTGCGCTGCTGAGCCACTATCTGCTGGTCCAACTCTAAAGCTGCTGCATGGGTGGCTATGGTGTGGAAGGTGGCCTGAGAGAGCATAATCAGGGCCTGCCTCAGGTCATCTCGTAGTCCTCGGTAGAACCGAGAAGCTCTATCCCTGTCGGAGGCAGCCAGGTTCCCGGCGAAGCGCGCCAGGTGTATGGACTCTCTCTCATACTCTGCCACAGTACGGTTACCCTGTCGGATGAGCAGGAACCTCTCTTGTAGCACAGCTTGTGATAAAGAACTCTAGTAGAGCTACAGATAACTCCCCCCAAAGGATCGTGCTCATCGGCCGACCTTGAAAGGTAGAGCGACTAGCCGCTCTCCACCAATCCCTCGCATAACCCTCCAGGAGGGTCACCACCAAAGAGACTGCCGCCACAGCTGGGCACATCATCCTTACTAACAACTCCTCCACTCGCTCCACCCACTCCTCTACATGAATGGCCGTCTCTGTACCCCTGAAAGGGGGAGGCCTTAGTCCTCGGAAAGTCGTCAGCAGATCAGTGGGTGCGGTCATCTCTCGCGGTGGCTGTGCCAGGGCATCCCGAAAAGTCGCTAGTATAGCCGTCAGTGTCTGCCCTATATCTGTCTCTACAAACGGTACGGCCTCGGGAGCAACCGGGTCTGGTGGTGGGGTAGCTGGAACGTATCCTCTGGATGAGGATCTCCCGTTACTGTACTCCGGTATCTGGAGAAGTAACATGGAAGAGTGCCAGTATTTTGCAAAAGTAAGGGAATTTGCAAAAACGACAACATAAGCGGAAATAATGGTGTATGGGCATACTATCGTACAGTCTAGAATCCCTAAGCCTCTACACTAGGGTCCACCGGGCTTCCGCTGCAAGGTTCGTCCCGAACCCAGAGCGAAGCAAGGGACGGAGGGATCCTGAGACTGCTCCATAAGGAGGAATCGTGATGGCTCTGATTCGTTTGTAGCACCCCCCCAACCTTTTTCCCGGGTCGGCCGGAGGGGTACTACTTGCGGATCAAGACGTCCACCCAGTGCTCTGAGGGGAAACGATCCACCCTATCTAAGCACTAGATGGTCGCCTTGGTCGGCTCGAATCATAACATTCACAACCCATCAGAGTATAGCAGAAGCATTAACAGGAAATCATTGCAGATTTATATAACATATCATAATAATACTGAGGTTCTAGGGCCGAAGCCTAAGTGCTTAAATAAGCCCGTAGGCTATACATGTGCTACATATAATCCTCATATACTCTCTCTCTACGCTGCTCGATGGAACTCACGTCTCTAAACTCTGGGGACGGCGGGGGTGCATCTGCTCGAGTAGACCTAGCTGCTGGCATAATCTCCTGTGGCAGCGGGTCACTACAGTGCTCCACCTCCTGTGAATGGTTAATCACATAACCATTAGTCACAGAGCTAAGTGGAAACAAATCTCCTCCCCGGATCCACATCCTGGGGACGAGCACGCACCCACCCAACAAAGTTAACTAGCCGAAGCAAGAGAGGGTTAGCACAACATTTCATATATGAACAGCTAGGAGTAGTATAAAAGAGTGTAGGATAACATAACTGGGAAGAAAAGCAGCAGCAATATAACCAGTTATAACAAGGCTCCACTAGCTCATCAGCACATCAGGTTTTCACATCCTGAATCTATCGCATGCATTCATAGCCGCGCACACACCGCAGACATTCATAGCCTCGCACACACCGCATGCATTCAAAGCCGCGCACACACCGCAGACATTCAAAGCCGCGCACACAAACCTATGTCGACATAGTTTGAACCGCTTCTGTTCCAGCAGGGTAGCGAGCCCCGCGGGCCTCACCGATGCGGCCGTCGGTGACAGTGGCCAGTCCTGCCACTTCTGGGGGTGATCGTACCGCACAACCCTAGGCCCTAACGTACAACTATGTGTACTCCTGGATGTGAGCGACATCCGGTGAATCATTTAGGCCGACCAGCGGAGGAAACCTGACATGGAATATAACGGCCGGTCACCCGTGGTACTCATCTCCCTGTCTCCTTGAGCCGTCAACCTTCCCGCACCGGTATAAACGGTCTGCGGAAGGGACAGACCCGCCACCATTTCACCGCAAGCAATTTACAATCAATCAAACAAAAGCCAAACAATATAACAGCGGGTCTACGTCGGCCTGCCCTACTAGGCATATACTTCGGGCGTCGACACTCAGCTCTACTTTCAACAAGGAGTGTGGGAGCGCTTTATTTGGGGCTAGACCTGGAGGACTACTTCAACTCCAGTTATTCCCAACTAAGGCTCAACCTTAACAAAGACTGTCCGTCAGAGCAGGACCCAGAATCATAATAGTAAATTGCAATGAGAATAAGTGCGGTGATTATGCTGCTTATTTGAAGTGCTGAAATGAAATGTGACCAGTACGAGACTGGATAAGCTTGACCAGTATGCAACTAGAGTAGTACTAAATTGAAAGTACTGAAATAAGCCTGACCAGTACGCAACTAGAGTAGTACTGAAATGAAAGTACTGAAATAAGCTTGACCAGTACGAAACTAGAGTAGTACTGAAATGAAAGTACTGAAATAAGCTTGACCAGTACGAGACTGGAGTAGTACTGAAATGAAAGTACTGAAATAAGTTTGACCAGTACGAGACTGGAGTAGTACTGAAATGAAAGTACTGAAATAAGCTTGACCAGTACGAAACTGGAGTAGTACTGAATTGAAAGTACTGAACTGAAAAGAATAAAGGGACTGGACCAGTGTAAGACTGGAATAATCATAAAGAAAATGGTTAGTAGTCCAATCACTTCATTTAGGAGGCTTCAGTTCCATCTCCGTTCTCAGGAGAGATTTTTCAGTTCCATCTCCATCCAGGAGGCAGATGTATAGTTCCATCTCCGTTCTCAGGAGAGATTCAGTTCCATCTTTATCCAGGAGAGAATCAGTTCCATCTCCATCCAGGAGGCACATTCAGTTCCATCTCCATTCTCAGGAGAGATTTAGTTCCATCTCCATCCAGGAGAGATTTAGTTCCATCTCAGTTTTTAAAGGCTTCCTTGGGTTACATCCATTTTTAAGATCCAATTAATTTGGTTGCGCCACATTAATTACGGCTTAATCAGATCGGGGCTTATCAGGAGTTACACCCTCATTATTTATCGAGAATAATATGCAACTCACTACTCGTACTCTCACTTCCGAGCGTGCCCAAATCACCCGAGAGTCGAGGCGCTCGACGGTTTCGTGAAATCTCGAAACACCCGGAGCTTGGTCACTTGCCTCAGCCACTCTCGTCGATAAGATAATTTGAATTTATTATTCAAATTAGAGAGAATGGTCGCGCGCTCCAATTTTCACTTTCGAGGAAAATGAGCGTAATAAATTCCGAGCGCGACCCTAGGCTTCCATAATTTGGGAAAAATATCAAAACTTATCCCCATGAGTCCAACTTTTGACACAACCCTTGGAAGGGTATAGAATGAGCCTAGAAAAATATTCATAATTTTTCGAATAGTTTTGGCCCTTTAATTTGGCCAAATAATTTTCTTTTGGGCCTTTAAAAATACCAACTCAACTCCAAGAATTTTCAAAATTTTTGTGGAGGAAGCCCTTAGCAAGTGGAACATTTTTCATGTTCAACACTTTTTTCCTAGGAGCCTATTTTAGCCCCTTAAAAATATCAACCCATTATAATATTATAATATTTATTATAAATATTATAATAAAATATATATATATATATATATATATATATATATATATATATATATATATATATATATATATATATATATATATATATATATATATATATATTTCCTGAACTTCATCTCCCCCCCCCCCGCTGTTACGAACCCGCAGCCCTTCCGGGCTTTTCCTGCCTCCGGCCGGCCGTGGCTCCACCACCAGCCAACACGCCGGTGGTGGGCGCTCCCTCCGGCGGGGGTCCGGCGACCTGCCGCCGCCGGAGCTGTTTTTCTCTTTTTGAACGGAAGGGGAGGGGGTGACGACGGCGGCGCTCCGGCCGCCGGGAGCGCCATGCAAGACATCCAAAATGGAGAAGGAGGAGGGAGAAGGCTTCCACCTGTGTTTGGCGGGCTCGGGAGGGGCCGACTTGGTCGGACATGGCTCAAGGTGGTGGAGGATGGGAGGAGGAGCTCCAGCTTGGCTTTTTCCGGCCACCTGAACTCCGGCAGAGGGGGGGGGGAGAAGGGGTAGGGGAATGCTCTGAGAGCTGTGGGGGAAAGAGAGGGGGTGGGGTCCTTTTATAGGGAGGGGGAGGGGGAGCTTCCTCCCTTTGGGCAAGGTGGGATTAATCCCTCCTTATGGAAGGATTAAATCCCCACCCTCCAGCTGTCCAAGGACAGCTGGAGGCCCTCTCCTCTTTTCCCCATGTGGGGAAATGGATGGTAAGCCCATTATGGGCTTGGGCCTTTTGGGAAGAGAGAGGGGGAGAGTGGGAGAAGAAGTATGTGGGCCTCCATTGCTTTAGGTTAGGAGCTTGCTGGTTGGGGGCCCAAGAAGAGTGAGGGGAAGTATGGGCCATCCTCCTTTGTAGAGGAGGTGAGCCCCTCATTTGGAGAAAAATCCAAAAAGTGGATTTTTAGGAGGGTTTGACCAAGTCAATCCTAGGGTGGGTCCCCATTGCTGGTCAAAGTCAAAGTGGGTCCAAGTCGTCGGGGTCGGGTCAAAGTTCGGGTATCATGTCACAATTGGTGTACGCACGCTTTTCGATGCACGACTATGCTTGATTTGACCACGGGTTGAACAATTGTCGTCGAAATTGACCGGGACGACTTCCGTTGACTTCATATTGACCACACGAGTCCAACGCCACTGACTGGGGTCGAATCGGAGTCCGTTTAGCGAAAGTCCGATATTTGCGCGTCATAGTGCGTTAAAACGGTCAAAGTATGCAATTTTGGCGTACAATCTCAGATTGTGACATGACGAGCTCCGATGTGCTCATATTGACTATATAAGGCCACATGAAGTGACATAACTCAATTCGGAGTTCTCTAGCTCGATTTCCCGCCTAGGGTTATTTCCCACCGGGTCATGGGTAGGGTTCGGGCCACTTTTATTGTGCCCACTAGGGCTCTGGTGGCCCAATTAAAGTCGGGATGTTATAGTTCCTTCCCGAGCAACTGTTCAAAAAAGCTCCAGCATCCAGAAAAACTCCATCTTCCCAAGAAGGGACAAAAGCAAATAAGCGACGACTCGTACACATCTTTTGAAGCAACATTGATAAGGATTCATCGACATCTTCAGCGCTACTTTTTGAGGTAGTTTTCATTCTGAAATTTACTGTGTAATTCGTAATTTATTATTTGTAATTGATAGAGAAAATCGTCACCTTATGCGTGGCTTCTAATTTCTTGCGTAGCTTAGGAGAGAATCATCACCTTGTGTATGACGTCTAGGTCCTTGTGCGACTTAGGGAGTTCTCGCCACCTTGTGAGCAACGACTAGCTCGTGTTGTGATCAAGGGGAGGCTAGTAGCCACATCTAGGAAGAGATACGTTCTATCTAGTCTGTTCTTGTTAGAAGGACCTGTGGAATCAAAAGAAGTTTGTTATTTTTCATAGCCTTGATCTCTAGCTTCATAGAGATACATTGTATTCTGTTTAACACTTGTGAAATAAATTATCATCATTTCTATTCTTATGATTTACTATGTGTTTATTCTTGATTATGAAAAATTAGTTTTTGTTTCTTCAATTATTTCTTCAAGCAAATATTAATTGGAAAATATAAATAGTGTTAACCCTTATTCACCCCCCTCTAAGGGCGCCTCACAATCCAATAGGGACTGCTCCAACTCTGCCAGCGACTCAGACTCGATACGTTGGAAGCAAGATATGTTGCGATCCCATCTTCCCCTCATGTTAGAAAGGGAGACCTCCGCACCCCAAATCTCCTCCTGAAACACCTGGTATCCATCCTTTCATCTCACGTAATGGTCATTCCATGTGAGGGCAATGCTAGCCTAGACATCGATTTGTAACAAATAGAACAAGTCAGAATCCATACAGGTCAACAAGAAAAATAAAAAGTGAAAACTTTTACATATCGTGTAATTCATCGATTTCAAATAAGAAGATACATGCCTCCCCTTTGTTGACAGTGACACAGGAGTCCCCTCGGGAGGTGCCTAGGGGCCGAGGAGCCCAGAACCTTGAGGTTATGTTTAGCAAGCCCCCCTTAAACTCTGGAACTACTAGGAACCTCCTCGTCAGGATGCTCTCAAGGGTGAGTGGAAGGTCGAGACTCGGGATCCAAGTCATCAAAGCTTTTGAACACCAGCTTTCTCTTCTGGTTGTAGACTAGCAGAACGGAAGTAGAGCGTTCAGGATTAGCAAAGAGCATGCATTGCAATGGGCGCTTCTCCTCCATGAATAGGGAAGTGTAGAAAGGGGGTTTGCCAAATCATGAGGAACAGTGAACCCCAACATCAGTGAAAACTCTCGCTTATTCCCTTTCACGCAACAATGATGATCAGGGAGTGACTTCCAAAGATTCAGCTAGCCCCAAGAGTTCCTGACATAGCCAAATAAGGAATTCCTGTGACAACGGTCCATGCGAGCCTCAAACTTCATCTAGTATTTACTGTTGTGGACCTTGATATTCCCAACACCATCAGTGCACACCTCGCACCATTTTCTAAAAAGTTCCAAGGAGAACCTCGAGTCATGCTCTCTAAAGAAGGATCGGCCCCATAATACGCATCATCCTGATAGGAGTGAATTATTACACTGACACACCACAATGTTTCATAATCTCGACCACCTCTTCACGTGGTGGCAAATGGAATCCAGACCTCAGCGACGTTTCTTACAAGGTCATCCAGCCCGTTGGAGGATTTTGCACCCACTCCAATATGCGTGATATCTTTATTTCCAGCCCAACAAGTATTCCGTACCGCTTCTTCCAAATGACAATCTGCTCTATAATGGGCGAAGAACACAACCACATCGATCAACCTTGCACACAGTGCCTGAAACTAAAGCATGTGTTAAAAATTAGCATAAATTTCATGCCCAAAACATCGTCAAAATGAACACGTACAAATTCCACCGCGAGAGATATTTGTGCAAACCAGAGTTGTTCGAAAAAACCCTAATAACAAAATATTTTTAGTGATTTTACAGCTTAGGTTTATTACCCATGATGTATAATGAGGGTAATTTGGTCTTAGAAATCCTAGGGTGTCATTGTTACAAAGGACATAAGAAAGACTTGTTGAATATAATAGAAAAGTCATGAATTACCAACATGCGTCGACTAGATCTCGACGCAATGTCGACTAGATCTCGATGCAATGTCAACTAGATCTCGACACAACGTCAACTAGAATTTGATGTTACTTTGAATTGAAGTCAGAGCAACTTAATTTGATAATTCGACGGAACTCAAAGGATTATATTAACGCATACTACGAGATTATATTGACGGAACGTCGACTACAGAGTGAATCTTACAGACAGTCAGAAATCGATGTTTCTTCAACAAGAACTCGATGTTACGTTGACTTGATTTCTTAACAAAATTTGTTTTGTGGCTTCAATCTAAATTAAATTAAGAAGGGTTTACATGAAAGATTCTTGGAGATGTTAAAGGATGTTGATCTATATATAGATGATAAGATAGAGATAATTATAGAGGATGAGAGAACTATCACAGGTTATCAATCATCAACATCATACGATCAAGAAAATCATATCAGATCGCGAGAAGATTGAATTCAAAAAAGAAATTTTGGAAGATTATCATATGCAATTGAATATCTTCCAGTATCAGTCGATTGGTTTAATAGTTGCTGAATCTGATAAGAGAATTAGTACTTCTTCTCAAGGGAAAGTTGCAAGAGATTCAGAGAAAAAGTTTAAAAGATCATCTAGAGATTGGACTCATAATCTCTATTATTTTTATATTCAGATATTCATCAGAAGTTTCAGAGATCATCATTTATTGTTCTCAGAAATATAAAGAGAGGGCACTAAGAGAAGAATCATCTTAACTCATATCTTATCTTAATTTTCTTTTAACATTTGTGAAAAAGAGTTTTAAGAATCCATCTGCAAAGAATTCAACGAGAGGTTCTAAGAGTCTTCTTGAGAAAAGACTCAGATTGTAATTGGTTCATGAAGATCTCCTTATCAAAAGATCTAGTATGGTTCTAAGAGTCTCCTGATTAAAATACTTAGATATTGTGATAGTGAATTCCTACCAAGGGGATAGGAGAGTGGATGTACCCAGATTGAGGGGGAATCACTATAATCCTTGTGTCTTCTGTGATTTTACTTTTATTTCTTATTTTATGCTGATGTGTTGTGATTTTAATTAACTATATCTGATTATTGTTTATAGTTTATGTAAATGTAAATTTTGTGAATTAATCAAAGTATTTGAAAATTATTTAAATCTCTATTCACCCCAACTCTAGAGAAAACTCTAATAAATATAACAACTGAACTCCTATTTCAATTGGTATCAGAGGGGGTCAATCATTAATAGGCTAATCTATAGAAGATTAATCTAAAAGGTTAACACCTTGATCAAAAGATCATTTTAGTTGCAACAATAAATTCAAATTTTTATTTACATAAATGGCTTCAAATACTTCCAAAAGATTTACATCTACTAGGCCACCAGTATGTAATATTGATAAGTTTACACTCTGGAAAGATAAAATTAGATTATATATTAACTCTATTGATGAGTGCATTTGTAAATCAATCTTGAAAGGTCCACCAATGCCATATAAAAGGGATGCAGATGACAATATAACTACAGAATCTGTATTGTTGAGGACCACTAATGCCATATAAAAGGGATGCAGATGACATTTTTGAACTTTATTAATGAGTGCATTTTTGAATCCATATTGATAAGGGCGGTCGTGCGGCCCCGTGACCGGGCGGGCTTGAAATTCCGTGGGCGGGCAGGTACGCAGCCCCATGGGCAGGTGGGTGTTGGGTATTGTATTCACAATAACCCTGATTTGAAGAAGGGTCCAGTCAAGCTAAGATGAATTGAGATTGTATTTGATGCTACTTTCTAGTTATGTACTTGCAGGTCTACAATGCCAAGTACACACCAATGTCAGGTTACAGTGGCTCAGTAAATACAGAGCTACATAGTATAATTCCTCATTATGTAGGTTAAAGTGTTGACTCACGTATAATCTCTCTATTGGGGTGTACTTCTATCCCAAGTACAAGAGAAGGCTCAAGGATGGTCAAGAGTTAGACCCAGTAAAATAGGAATTTTACCTAAGTAAAATTCGGCGAGTATGGTTGAGCATACACGTCGAATTCGTCGAGTATCATAATTGATACACGCCAAATTCATCGTGTATACTTACCAATACCCGTCGAATTCATCGTATATACTTAGGGTAAAATTCTTTGCAGTAGTGAAAATCTGTTAAGTAATATTCATCGAGTATCATTGTGCATACATGTCGAATTCGTCGAATGTATCTAATGATACTCACCGAATTTGTCAAATATGCTAAGTGATACATGTCGAATTTGTCGAGTCCAGTCGACACTACTTCTCTAGATTTTTTCAAGTCTAATTCATCAAATATGAGGCGTTGAGTGCGTCGAGTATATTGACCGATACTCGACGAATTAATCAAGTATGCCTGGTGATACTCGATGAATTCGTCGAGTATGACTTGTCGCCATGGTGTCGAGTGTGCAGCCGGCCTAGGATGATTTGACTAAGTCATATTCGTCATATATCAAGATGTATTCGAGGAGTATCATTATGATACTCGACAATACTTGATGAATTTGACTTAGGTCATTTTTCTGATATTTTCAAATCCAGCAACGGGTTCAATCGACCATGCACAGTAACTTTTAGGGTTCCATTTTTGGAAATCTTTTATAACTATTGCTTTGATTCTCTCAATATATATGGTAAGATGATTTTCGAAAAATACTAATCTTGCTAATTGATATTTCGAAATCACAAGGCTTTCCAAAAATCGCAACCGACGGCTCGACATCTCTGATTTTGTTGTTTTTCTCATTCGGCCGTCGACGAAGTGCAAGATTCATCGTCTTCAACTTTCATGACTTTATTGCTTCTTCTCTCAAGATCTATACTCCTCTAGATCTACTCGTTCGAAGATTGAAGGTTCACGATTCAAAGTATTCAAAGCTTTTCACTTTCGGAGTTCTCCAAATCTCAAGATCTACTATTTTGAAGAACGTCGGAGCGAATAATTATCATCGTTGTTGTATTGTAATAATCATTTACTATTGTAGGAGATTGTTTATCCGAGTTTGTAGATCCATTTATGGATCGAGTTTGTAGGTCCGTTTGTGGATCGAGTTTGTATATCCGTTTGTGGATCGAGTTTGTAGATCCGTGTGTGGATCGAGTTGTAGGAGAGTTTGTTCTCCGAGGTGTAGGAGTGTTGCTCTGAGATGTAAGATTGTTGATAATCTGAGAAAGGTGAAGTAGCCGAATCTAACCCTTCGTGGTAGATAGGCGAGGCGGGACAGTGGACGTACCCAATACGGGGAACCACTATAAATCTCAGTGTTTGTGTGCTTGTTTATTTTTGAGTAATTTTTTAATTTGCGAAAAGACACAAACATCACATATTAACCTCCTCTAGATGATTTAGGTAGACGTTAGGTACTTTTAATTTGTATCAGAGGGGCGTTTTGCTCGATAAGGCTAACACCTTGAACATGATCCCTGATCTAGCGTTTAGAGATTCTGCATATTAACCTTGGACAGAAGCAAGGAAATGTCATGTACTAAAGAGAATTTTCCTATGTGGAAAGAAAGAGTCGGGTTCTTCATGGAAGCTGCTTATCCAAGAATTTTTCAGATAGTGGAAGAAGAACCACATATACCTACTCAAGCTTCAGCTCTGAATCCGGCAATCATGATCCCTAAGAAAATGATGGATTTAACAAAGGATGAGATTGCTTTGGTATCCTTGGATAAGAAAGCGAAGAACATCATTGCGAGCGCAGTGGACGACTCTATGCTCCAAAACTTGATCCACTGCAAGTTTTCTAAGGAAATGTTGAATTGCTTAGTAGTTTTGAAGGAAGGGACTAGGGAAGTTCGGGACGATCGAAGGTCTTTACTAAATTAAGAATACAAAGTGTTTAAGCAAGGACCAAGTGACACTATTACTAACAGTTTTAAAAAAAATTTCAAGATCGTCAACAACCTTAGGAACTATGGTCGAACATTCACTAATGACGAGCTCAACCACAAATTTCTAAGATCCCTGACTAAGGACTAGGATAACAAAGTTGTTGCTATTAGGGAATTTGGGAAGTTGCCAGAAATCGACCCCCAGAACCTCTTCAAAAAGCTGCTCTCCTACGAGCTTCAAATGAACACCCGAAAGAAGGAGGTGCTGAACAGCAGAACATCTAGCAGAGAAAAGACAGTGGCTCTGAAGGCTGAAGGTTCAAAGAAGTCTAAAGCCGTGTCACCCATAAGGACACGAGCTCTTGATACTCCAGAAGACTCTGAGCCAAGCACATCAGGCTCCGAGCTATTAGATGGAGAATTTTCTCTCATCTCCAAACAGTTCAAGAAACCACTGAGCAAGAGGAGACAGATGAAAAATCTGTCATCCTCTTCAGACTCCAGGAGATCACATCGTGATGGTGATCGAACGACAAAAAGCTATAACAAGGAGGATAAGTATAAATCAAAACCGAACAAACAGTTTTCCTTTGACATTATTTGCTATTGTTGTAATAAGGCAGGACATGTAATTGCGGAGTGTCCCTATAAGAAGAAGGATAGTTCCAAGAAGGAAGAAAAAAGATCCTTCAAGGGAAAAAGAAAAGAATAAAAGAGCTTCATCGCCAAGAATTCGAATACTCTAAGCGATAGTGACTCGAGTGAGTCGAGCTTAGAAAATGAGGAAGCCTACTTCGGGCTTATAGCACATATGAGGAAGTGGGCAACTCCGAGTACCACAGGAAGGTAAATTTGCACACCATACTCTCTAAGTCTGAAACGTCCACTAATGGTCATGAAAACTATTTTTTCGATGAGGACGAATCAGAAATGATGGCTCAGCACGAGCACCAATTAAAAGCTTTCGACAAATGCCGTAAGGTAGTCCGGAAGCAGTTAAAGGAGATTGCCACCCTCAAGGAAGTGGAAACGGATCTGAAGGAAGAAATTGCAAAATTAGTTCCTCTCAGAGATGAAGTCCACTCCTTGAAAGAGGAAATCAGGGGCTCCGCTGAGACATTGAGTCTGAAAGAAAATATCTTGATGAGCTGGAAGAAAAGTTCGTGCTGGAGAGAAAACTCGTTGAGAGTTACTCCAAGCTGAAGACGGTTCTCCCTCTCATTGATGAGTTTTCAGCTCAGAAGAAGGGTAGTGGTCTTGGCCACATAGCTTGAATGGGTAAGGTTGTCAGGAAAGCTAGAGCCAAGGAAAAGGGGAAGGCACCCATGGGTCAACCCTCATTTAGGAAGGTAATCTTCATTACGAATAAGTTTGACCTTGAGTCATCCTATGGTCATCATGCCAGGCCTACTTATGTAGAGCCCAAGAACAGAGACCAGGGATGGACCCGTCCCCATGACTTTGGTGTCAGCTTGTTCAAAGCACCCTATGAAGAAATTGAGATGAAGAGTTATGGTCCGTATGTACATGGTCATAACAATAAGAAAGCACAAAATGCTAAATCTGTTGTGCCTAAGGCAAAAGAGATGGAGAGCTCATGTGTATACTGCAACTAGGAGGCCTCCACCTTAAGGAATGCTGCCCCTGCTAGTCCTCAGTTCCAAAAGGTAAAGCAGGAGTACAAAAGGAGGTACAACAGGTTTGACTGTTGGTGCTGCAGCAAAATTGGTCATTTTGGCATAGATTTGTTGGTAAAATCCTGCTAATTATGTAACCCCACGAGTTAGCAATGCGAGACCGACAACTTGCAATGTTAATGTTCCTAGTGGTGTTAAGCTGACCAGAACCAAGGACTCAAATATGTTTGGGTTCCTAAGGTAAAATGATCTGTTTTTGCAGGTATGTCCAAAGGCCACCAAAAATCCAATCTAATATTTTGACAGTGGATGCTCTCGGCACATGACAAGGACAAGAAGCCTTTTACTTGAGTATACCCCAGTCGAAGACGGATCAAAAGTGATCTTTGGAGGGTCAAATATGGGAACAACAAAAGGTTATGCTATGATTTCAAACGGCGTAGTCTCTTTCACAGACATAGCTTATATTGAAGGATTACACCATAATCTTATAAGCATAAGTCAGCTATGTGATAAATGCTACATCGTTGAGTTCTGCAAGGACAAGTGTTTGATAAAATTATCTACAAATTTGGAGATAGCTCGACCAAGACTAAAGGAATAGGGAACCGGCTAATAGGCAGTCAAATTTTTTGCAATGAAGAGGGAGACAGATCTTGATTGAACCTGTTAACTAGTTGGCGTGCTTTCTTTACGATACCATGCTATCACCGAGATGGCCAACCAACACTAACATTCATATGATTCTCATTGAGTCACACCTTGACAAAGCAATTTAAGGTGTTCGTGATATGTTCTCGGCTCAACTCTCTGAGCTCAACAACAAAATGGACAACTTATCGCTCACACATGAGTGTCACATAGAGGATTACAAGGTCGATTAAATTAGAAGAATGATTGAAGCAGACTGTAAGAAGGAGAAGAAGAAGAATAATAATGTTGCCTTCTGGCTTGGACTCCCAATTGGAGGTGCATTCACATCCTTTGGAGGTGCACTCATGATCCGGTAAATCGTGGATCATGATACTAAGAATCGTAAAAGGGAGCAGCTTAAAGAGAAAATGGATAGAAGCAAGATGACTAGAGTTAAGTTAATAAGGAAGGAAAAAGAATAGTCTAGTCTTATATAATCATGTAAAACCACATTTTGTAGTGAATCATATGAATCATAAACATGTGATTCAGCATTGTATTTTGTCATACGTTTCTTCTGAATATGATATCAATTATATAAATGTGTGCTTCAATTATATAAACATGTGCTATCAGTTTATTAAAAAGCATGATGAGAAAAATCTTATCTGAATATAACTCTGTTAATGGTTGTAACTTGGTTAGACAACTTATTTAAGATTGTTACTAGAACTTTGTTCTGTTAACCCATTTCTATTAGCTGTTAGAAAACATATGCTTAATAGAATGATAGGTAGATAATCATAGTTGATGTACAATCCCATATTCGCTGGGTGGGACCAAGATGCCCCAAGGACCCGGATTGGGCTAGCTTTGGGCTAAAACTTGATCATATAAGTAAATTGGTGAGAAGGTTCCCGCCCAGCGCAGGCAAAAGGGCTTGCACCTCGGGTCGGCGAGAACCCTCCAGCCTTTGGCGTTAAGTGATGCTTCTCCACTCAACACCCCTTTAGTCTTTAGGTTCTCTCCAAGGGAAGACAAAAGGGCTTGCGCCTCAAGTCGGTGGGAACCCTAAAGCCGTTGGCATTGAGTGATGCTTCTCCACTCAACGCCCCTTTAGCCTTCAGGTTCCCGCCCAAGGCAAGCAAAAGGGCTTGTGCCTCGGGTCGGCGGGAGCCCATCAGCCCTCGACGTTGAGTGATGTTTCTCTACTCAATTCCCCCTTTAATCTTTTTTATTCCCGCCCTGTGTCGGCGGGAAGGTTCAGGCTCAAGGTAAGCGGGGTTTCCGCAGTGATCAGCGGAAAGGTTCCCGCCAGGTGGGGTCCAGGGGTGAAATTACCCGGATGCCCCTAGGTCTGCATTTAGCTCCTCAGAACAGCGGAATTTGGATATTGGCAGACCAGCCAAGGGTATTTTAGTAATTTCAGGGCGACAAAATTATGTTTTTGGCAGACCAGATACTGTAAACCTATAAATAGACTCATGTAGTTCCTCAAAAGGCAGGCTTTATCAGAATTCCACAAATTTCCTTCTGGTGCTTTCTGTGGAACTCCTAGCCCAGTAATTGGCTTTGGAGGAGAAGCGCTCAGAGAAATTTTGGGTTAGAGGAGGGACCTCCCATCTGAGGCTTAGGGTCAGTTCTAGACACTTCGTTCCTATTTAGTGGGCATGGTTCGAGAAAAGTAGTTGTTAGATACTCCGTATGGTCCAAACTCTAGTTGAGGCAATTTTTGGCTTCAACATTTCTGGTGCAGTGAGCGTGGACTGTAGCTGACACAGGAAAATCCCAAGTTAAGTCTCATGGCTGGGGATGAAGGAGAAGGAGCTGGCTCGGGGGGTTCTCCCTCTCGGGGAAGTGGGGTGACTTTAGGGATGCTGGAAGACTTCAGGCGGGAAGTCCTCTAGACCATCCACTTGGCCTTCTTGGTAAGGAGCGAGTGGGCAACGACTTAGGTCCCGGTGGTTCCCGCCCCATCACTGGGCGAGAACACTCCCGGACAGCACCCCGGGAAGGAGGTTCCGACATAGGCTACAGAAAGGGATCCATACAACGGTAGAAAATTTCACGGTCTCCAGGATTCGGGTTGACAATAGGAGCTCCGTGAATGTGATCTTCAAGAAAGCCTTTGACGAGATGAAGGTGGAGGCTCAGAGGGTTCTAGCCTCAAACAGACCGTTGTTTGGGTTCTCGGGGGAGCGGAAAGAATTTGATGGAGGGGTGGGGCTGCATGTGATGTTGGGGGGGGGGGGGGGGGTATTGAGGAACTGTCGGTTCGTCATCATTTACGCTCTGAGCAGCTATAACACAATCTTTGGGCGGCCTCTCATTAGCGCCTTTCATTGTGTACCCTCCTCATTTCATCAGTACCTAAAGTTCAATAGTGGAGGAGTTCAGGTCAGGATCAGGAGGGATCCAAAGGAGGCGAGACAGTGCTACGTGACTTCCATCAATACCATTTCCTGGATGGTAGAGGCAGAGGAGCTGGAGAAGGAGATGACGATGGGGGAGGAAGCTGCATAGGAGGGAGAGATGAGCCTAGGAGAGGCTGGCGCGAAGACAGCGGGGGAGAGAGTGGTGAGCCCAAAAGGGGCTGGGGGGGGGGAAGAATGCGGAAGAGGTTGCAGAGGAGGAAGTGATGAGCCTAGGTGAGGCGAGAGAAAATACTACGAGGGAACAAGGGGTAGAGGGAGAAGCTGGGGGTGAGACGTAGAGGGGTGAGGAAGTGGAGTTTCTATGGGAAAGCCTGGGGAGGCAATGGAGGTTGAGGGGATATGACGACATGAAGAATTTAGGCAGGAAGAGGAGGAGAGAGCTGGCGAGGAGCAGTCACAGTTGGAGCCGGCAAAGGAAGTCGTAGAGATGGAGGTCATCAGCAAGACAGAGAAGATGGATAGGGTAAGAGTCAGCGACGGCTTGAGCCTAGAAGACTAGATAAGGATGCGGGAGTGCATGCAAAAGAATGTCGACGTCTTTGCCTGGAGCGCGGCTGACATGTCGGGCATCAACGCGGATGTGGCTTGCCACCGTCTGAACCTGGACCCCAAGATGCATCCCATTCGCTAGAAGATGAGGACCATCGCCACCAAGTTGGAGGACACCATCCGCGAGGAGGTCAAGAAGCTTCTCGATGCAGGTTTCATCTCAGAGATACAGTACCCAGGCTGGGTCTCCAATGCGGTAATGGTGAAGGAGGATGGGAGGTGGCACATGTGTGTAGACTTTTCTTTGTTAAATAAATCGTGTCATAAGGATTGCTACCCCCTGCCTCGGATCAACGCGCTGGTTGATTCAGCCGTCGTTTTTTCTATTATGAGTTTTTTGGATGCTTTTTCAGGTTATCACCAGATCCGCATGCATCCCCCCATGTCAAAGATGTCTCCTTCATCACAAGGGAAGGATGCTTCAGCTATAAAATGATGCCCTTTGGGCTAAAGAACATGGGGGCTACCTATCAACGAATGATGGATTGGGTGTTTAAAATCATAGGGGTAGGAACTTGGAGGTCTACGTTGATGATCTCATGGTGAAGAGTGGGGATGTGAGTTCACACCTACTCGACCTAGAGGAAACATTCGCAACCTTGCAGAAGTTCAAGATGAGGTTGTATCCCTAGAAGTGTGTCTTTGGAGCAAGCGGGGGCAAATTCCTTGGGCACCTTCTGACCCCAGCAGGGGCAGAGCCTAACCCAGATAAGGTAAAAGCCATCGTAGAGTTGGAGTCACCTCACAACGCCAAAGTGGTTCAGCGTTTGACTGGAAAGTTGGCTGGGTTGAGTCGATTTCTCTCCCGAGCCTGGGAGAAGTGTTCACCCTTCTTCAAGATGCTTCAGGGGAACCAAAAGTTTGAGTGGATAGAGGAATATGAGGAGGCATTCCAGGCATTGAAGGCTCAATTATCCCAAGCGCCGCTCCTACAGAGCCTGAAGGAGGGGGAGGACCTGGCCTTGTATCTAGGGGTAGGAGCTAAGGCTGTAAGTTCCGTAGTGGTAAGGGAAGAAGGTAAGAAACAGTTACCCATCTACTACGTCAGTAGGATCCTAAAGAAGGTGGAGCTCCACAACCCCATCCTAGAGAAGTTGGCTTTCTCTCTGATCATCTCAGTCAGGAAGCTCAGACCGTATTTCCAAGCTCATTCAATCAAGGTAGTGACAAACCATCCACTACGAAAGATTTTTGAGGGGGTGGAGCACTCGAGGCGATTAACCAAATGGTCCATCGAGCTTAGCGAGTTTGACGTCTCTTTCGTCCCAAGGCTCTCCATCAAGGCACATGTAGTAGCTGATTTCTTGGTCGACTACATCATAGAATTGGAGGAAGAGGAAGCGCTGCCGAGGGAAGCATGGAAGATGTACGTTGACGGAGCCTTGGGGAAGCACTCCCTGGGGGAGGGGTGGGGTAGTATTGGTAAGCCCTCAGGGGGTCACCATAGAGAAAAGCGGTGGCGCTGCATTTCCCGGTCATGAACAATCAGGCAGAGTATGAGGCTGTCATAGCCGAGTTGCGATTCGCTAAGGAGCTCGGGGTTCACAACGTAGAAGTGCCCACCCTCCAGAAGTACTTGTCCAAGACGAGGGTGATTATTGTGGGTTCTGAGCATTCTCAATTCAGCACGTCTCCCGGGCAAATAATGAAGCAGCTGACCGATTTGCCAAGTTTGGACCCGGGGGGGGGGGGGGGGGGACCTTGACCGAGCTATTTCATCCAGCAATCGAGGAGGGGGAGCTGATGGAAGTGGATCAGTGACCCTCTTGGGTGGATCCTTTCATGACCTTCTTCACTATAGGTAGCCTTCCCGAAGTGGTCAAGGAAGCAAAAGGCTTTCGGCACAAAGTCGTACACAATCTCATGTATGAAGGGGGGGTTACACCGGAAGATGCTGTCAGGCCTATTGGCACGTTGTGTGGTGGAGGAAATCCCATGAATTCTGGAAGAAGTGCACTATGGTGAATGTGGTAGCCATTCAGGGGTAGGACTTTGGAAGCAAGGGTGGTTAGGCAGGGGTATTTCTAGCCCTCCCTGAGGAAGGATGTGGTGGAGTTTGCGAGGAGATGCCAAAGGTGTCAACTATACGCCCCCTCCAACTCTTGCCCGCTCAAAGGCTCTGAAGCATCACGGCTCCATGGCCATTCACAATCTAGGGAATTGACTTGGTCGGGCCGTTTCCTCCAGCCAGCGGGCAGATATGGTTCCTTTTGGTCATGATCAACAACTTTTCAAAGTGGCTGGAGGTCAAGACGTTGTCCAAGGTAACCTCCCAAGTCATCAGGAACTTCATTTGGGGAGAAATCATCTATAGGCACGGGTTGCCTCAGGCCATCGTTACAGACATCGGGCCCCAATTTTCAAGCGAGGAGTTCATTAGCTTCTACACTCTGTTGGGAATCGACCTCAGGTTCGCCTCCGCCCACCACCCCAGGAGGAGCAACGGCCAGGTGGAGGCGGCAAACAAAATCATAGTGAGCCTGCTTAAGAAGAAGGTGGAGAATTTGAAGGGGAGTTGGGTGGAGCAACTCCCCTAGGTGTTGTGGGCTCTGCGTACAACCCTAAACACAGCCACTGGAGAGACCCCCTTCAAGCTTTCGCATGGGTGTGAGGCGGTCCTGCCTGTGTAGTTCGAAGTTCTATCCCCACGGGTTACGTCCGTAGGCAAAGGAGACGATGCATGGAGGGAAGAAGATGAGGGGGAGCTGTGGCTCTTGCTGGATATGATTGAGGAACTCCACGACGTGGCCGCAGTTAGGCAGGAGGAGATGAAATGAAGGATGACAAAGTACTTCGACAAGCATGTCAGGATAAAGCAGTTCAAGGAAGGGGACCTAGTCTTGAATAAGGTCGACGCCGCCAGAAGATCTGCAGCCATTGGCAAGCTCAACCCCAATTGGGAAAGACCCTATATTGTGGAAAGGTCCCCGGGTTCAGGGGGATACCACCTCCAGAATGTGGAAGGGGTATCCATTAGTCACGCATGTAGTGACGATGACCCGAAATGTTTCTACCTTTAGCATGGGTAACATTGTATGTTTTGCTATGATAATTATTCTAAAGATTGTTTCTTCATAGGTCATGAAGTGTTTGTGGTTTTGGACGACACCGAGTAGACCCGCTGTCCAGGCTCCCATCAAGCTGGCATGGCCGTAGGCTCGCTCGATGGCCGAAAAAAGGTTAATGATTTTGCAAAACCCGAGAGGATCCTACTGCTCAGGCTCTCATTAGCTGGCATGGCTGGAAGGCGCACTCGACCCCGGATAGACCCGCTGTCCAAGCTCTCACTAGCTGATAGGGTCGTAGGCTCGTTTGGGGTGGGGTGGGGGGGGGGTAAGGGAATATCCTGAGAGGATACCGCTGCTCAGGCTCTCATTAGCTGGCAAGGCTGGAAGGTGCACTCGGCCCCAAGTAGACCCGCTGCCAGGCTCTCACTAGCTGGAAGGGTCGTAGGCTCGCTTGGGGGAAATGGAGAAAGGATTGTGGTACTTTGCAAGACCCCGAGAGGATCCCGTGCTCATGCTCTCATTAGCTGATAAGGCTGGAAGGTGCACTCGGCCCCGGGTATACCTGCTGTCCAGACTCTCACTAGATGACAGGGTCGTAGGCTCGCCTGGGGGTAAGGGAATACCCCGAGAGGATCCATCTACTCATGCTCTCATTAGCTGGCAGGGCTGGAAGGCGCACTCGGCCCCGAGTAGACACGCTGCCATCTCACTAGCTGGCAGGGTTGTAGGCTCGCTTGGGGGGAAAGAGAGAAAGGATTGTAGTACTTTGCAAGACCCCGAGAGGATCCCGCTGCTCAGGCTTTCATTAGCTGGCAGGGATGGAAGGCGCACTCGGCCCGGGTAGACCCGCTGTCTAGGCTCTCACTAGCTGGCAGGGCTGTAGGCTCGCCTGGAGGTAAGGGAATACCCCGAGAGGATCTCGCTGCTCAGGCTCTCATTAGCTGGCAGGGCTGGATGGCGCACTAGGCCCCCGAGTAGACCCGCTACCAGGCTCTCACTAGTTAGCAGGGTTGTAGGCTTGCTTGGGGGAAAGGGAGAGAGGATTGTGGTATTTTACAAGACCCCAAGTAGACCGCTGTCAGGCTCTCACTAGCTGATAAGGTCGTAGGCTCGCTTGGTGGTAAAGGGAAAATAGATCCTTAATTTTAGTGTCCCCAAATGGACCCGCTGACCCGACTCACACCAAGTTAACAAGATAGTCGAACTCGCAATAGTATACGAAGCACTTCAATGACAAGTTTCCAGACAACTAACATATGTTCTAAATAGGGATGGGATAATACATACCCCTCTCGGCAGGGCTCTCGGTAAGGCTATACGCAGCCTCTCGGCATATACCTCCCGGCATGCCCTCTCGACAGGGCTCTCGGCAGGGCTCTGTTAAATTTCTCAACGTGGTCAGCAAGATAGCTCAAACGCCAAATTAATATCTTCGGAACTACCCAGTTCGCACATTGAACCAGCGGAAAACCCGAGGACCAGAGGTTACACCCAACAAACAATGGAAGCACAAGCAGGTCTTTTATACATTCACTTCTTTACAACATGAGGCATACATAGCGAGACATGATTTCGCTAGTATAACAGCTGTAAACAGAAAGCACCAAAAAACAAGCCGGGCGGACAGCACCGGAGTCCGCCGAGACCGCGAGCTCGCCGAGGTCGCCGAGTCCGCTGAGCACGCCCAAGCTACGCTGCAATCCGCCGAATAGCCACAGAGTCTGCCGAAGCCGCGAGGCCGCGCGGACACACCATTATTCGCCTCCTGCTGAACTCGAACTGAGGAGGAACCCCTACCCGCCTGAAGCCGGCTGACAGGTTATTGAAGATGGCAAGGATGAAACAGAACTGACAAGCCGCAGAGCGACCTCCTCCTGAGTCCGCAGAGACCGCACACTTCCAAGCACTTGACCGAAGTCACAGCCAAACTCCTGGCTCCTTGAAGCTATCCGCGCGACCTGCACACAGCAAACCCTCAGCCTGAAACAATCCGCGCGGACTGACAAACACAGACCGCAGCTCCTTGCACACCCCAACTTACTGTTCACTCAAGTTACTTAGGTTACTGTAGATGTGCCAGGGGGGTCCTATTTATAGGCACGGTGAGGAGTGTGGTCACCGCCCAAGAGATAGCGACACCGCCCCAGCCCGCGCGATAGCAAAACTCCGTCCGCCGAGTCCGCAAGAACTTAGCCGGACACCAAGGAAAACCGCCAGAAGCAAGACAACCATTGACGAACCCTCTCCAGTCCGCCTAAGCTATGCGGACACAGGCATCAGCCCGCACAGCTCCAACTACTGCAGGACATCAACCCCCTTCAATGGCAGTCCGCACCAACCCGAGGCAGTCCGCAGGACTCACACCTCAATCCGCCACAAGTCCACGACCAAAGGCAGATAGCAACAGTCCGCCCGGTCACAGCGGACTTGGCGGATACTGCGGACACCATGGCCTTAGCACAAAGCGTGACCAAGTCCAAAACCATAAAAGGCCAATGCGAGCATGGCGGACACAAATTCCCGTCCACCAAACACCCTAGCACAGACCGCCATTAGTCCGCAGGCTCCTCGCACTCCTGTCCAACACAGCAGCCTCCCGGACTCAAAACCAGTCCGCCAATCGATCTCCACAGCAAATCGCTCCTGCTGTGCCACCAGAGCTCGACAGGCCTCAAGCCAAGCTCTAAGCTCAGTCCGCAAACAAGCCATAACGCGGACAAAGCAGTCCGCAAGCTCCCCGCGGACACGAGCCAACCCGCCTATCAGCACAAGCTTGCACCCGCGGCCACTGAGCAATGCACCAGTCCGCAAGACTCCATCCGCTCAGGCTGCTCCTTGGCAAAGCCAAACAGCAAACACCCTATCCGCAGACACCAGGCCGCATAGTCCGCGGACTCCATGCAACAACCCGCTCAGAAGACAGCCGGCTTTCCACTAGACCTTCCACCAGGCCGCACATCACAGTCCGCCCAGTCCGCCAAGGCTGTCCGCCCAGGCCGCCCGGCCTGTCCCATCACCCACTTCCACTTCACAAATTTCAACACTCCCCGCTTGAAGTGGGAAGTGGTGACCAAGCCCAGCAAGTTGCGCAAGCGTTCAAAGGTCCCCTTAGATAGTGGCTTTGTGAAGATGTCAGCAAGATTATCTTCACTCCGAACATGCCCGACCAGCAGAGATCCTTCCAACACCTTCTCCCTGATGAAATGGTGATCAATCTCTATATGCTTGGTCCTGGCGTGACACACTGGATTGTTAACCAGTTTGAGAGCACTCTCATTGTCACCCCGGAGTAAAGTAGGCCCTTGCACTTCTTCATGAACATCCTCTATAAGCCTCCTCAACCAAACGGCTTCCCGAGCAGCCAGGCCGAAGACTTATACTCCGCCTCCGTGGTTGAAACCGACACCGAGTCCTGCTTCTTGCTACACCACGAGATGCTAGCTGAACCACAAGTGAACACATCCTGAAGTAGACCTTCGATCATCTGAATCACCGCCATAGTCAGCATCCGTGTACCCGAGCAACACAAACTCCGCGTCCCTTCTATAGAGGAGTCCCATATCAGAAGAAGCCTTGACATACTTCAGAATTCCCTTTGCCGCCACTAGATGAGATTGCCTTGGTTCAGTCATATACCGACTTACTCAGCCAACAGCATAAGCTATATCCGGCCTTGTAATCGTCAGGTAAATCAAGCTCCCAACAAGAGCCCTGAACACCAAGGGATCATGAAGAACCCTTCCTCATCTCGTCGAAGCTTCAGCCCAGATTCCAGTGGAGTAGAGCACTTATTCCCTTCGCCCATGCCGAACCACTTCACAATGCGATCAACATATCCTTTCTGGCTAATGAGAACCCGCACTCCTTCCTCTCCACTTCCAGACCGAGAAAGTGATGCAACTCTCCCAAGTCCTTCATCTCGAAGCGTATAGCAAGCTCAGCCCTGAGCCTTGCTACTTCCTCCTCCGAATTCCTTGTGATGATCATGTCATCCACATACAGCAGGACCAAGACTCGTAGCTCTCCCTTCTTCTTGACGAACAAGCTTGAATCCGAGTTGGAAGCAAGGTATCCACAGAATTGCAAGTACTCTGCAATCTTCCCATACCACGCTCTAGGAGCCTGCTTCAACCCATAGAGAGCCTTCCTGAGTTTGCAGACATAGTCCGAATGCTTTTCAGAGACAAAACCAAGCGGCTGATCCATGAAGATGTCCTTGTCAATCTCTCTGTAAAGAAAAGCATTCTTCACATCGAGTTGCCACAACCTCCATCCCTTGCTAGCAGCCAAGCGATCACCACTCTTACAGAAGTCATCTTCGCAACTAGACTGAATGTCTCCTCATAGTCTTCTCCATACTGTTGTGAAAATCCTCTAGCGACCAGGCGAGCCTTGAACCGATCAATGCTCCCATCAGCCTTCTTCTTCAACTTATACACCCACTTGCAAGTAACCGGAGTAATGCCATCAACCTTGGCACAAGGTCCCAGGTTTCATTCTTCTTCAGAGCATCAATCTCTTCTTCATGGCACCTTCCCACTCCTTCACTCCAGTGGCCTCATTGAAGTTTGCAGGCTCTCGCTCATCCAGAGGACCTACAAAGAAGCAGGAGACAAAGCTCACTGCATTCCCATCACAGTACCGAGCTGGTGGCTTAACCACCCTCTTCGATCTCCGAAGACACGGCTCCTTGCTCACGTCTTCTGTTGCTTCTTCGGGCTCCACTCCTACCTGGGGCAAGCATTGAGCAGTGCTCCCACTGCTTCCCGAGCCAGAAGGCTCAGCCTCGGAGTTAGAAGCAACAGGACTGCTGGCGAAACAGCAAGCTCCTCTTCCAAGCCTTCAGCAGCCACCACCGGTGCTTCTAACCTGCTACTTCCGGTTAGCTCACCGAGACACCTCCATATGATGTCAGCTCGTCAAAGACAACGTATCTTGACACCACGAACTTCTTCGTCACAAGGTCCATGCATTTCATCCCTTCTTCCGCTCATCATAGCC